>JAWNZC010000322.1:1337500-1622500 GCA_035771165.1 Paragorgia papillata | reverse complement strand
CTATCGACCTTAACAGTTTATCGTCGATATATGTTATACATGCACCAAACTGGATGTCCGTATTTGGAAAAAGGTATAAGGTTAAGACTTATCCAAAACGTAGATTTTAATGCGAAGAAATTTGTGTGATGTTTAAAACACGAGCAGCAGTGTTTTATTGGGTTCAGAAACGACTAATTTCTTTAGTTTATTGGCGTAGTTATTAAAAATCACCGTTGCCTAAGCCGTAAAAATATGGGATGATTTACATATAAAATCACCGAGAAGAGTTCTTGGGTTTTTGATGGGTTTTGAAGTATCTTTCGTGAGACAATTGTAATTTTTAATAATTTTAAAACAAAGCGGTGATCATATCTTACTGCATGGTATTGTTATTATTTCTTAGGCCAATAAACGTAGCCCACAATAATGAAGTAGAAGAAAACCCGAAGTTCAAAGATCCTATTGTGACTCCCGAAGATGTAAACAAAAAGCAGAGCAAAAAAGAGGATGAAACCGCTGTTGAGGAGTCCCAACGACCACCACAAACTATGATGAACAATTCGAAGAATGACAAGCAGTCCGCAGCAAAAGTTGATCGTTGTTTAGACAAATTAATGGGTAAACTTGATTCACCTCCCGTGAATCATCGTCCATTTCCAACTGTTGTTCCTGAGAAAATTGATTCTCCTTCTTTGGTTGAGGACGATGTCTTCCATGAACCAATGAGCAATGGAACTGATCTGACAACTAACGGGGAAAGCGAGGCACAACTTGTTGAAAACAATGTTGAGAGCTCTGAAAGTGCGCCAGAAAATCCAACTTCAGGTTTGGTGATTTCAAAGAATGAAAGAAACCGCGAAATAGATAGTCCATCTCCAGAGATCATTGTCAAATCAGATGATCCTGAAGTAGTTGTAGAAAGCTGTCCTTCAACCATTTTGAAAGACGACAATGATAATATTTCAGAAAGCATTGTTCCCGAAAAGACAGAACGTCGAGTGAACGATGGAATGAAAAAAACAATCGAACTAAAAAATTGTAATAGTCAGTTGCTGTCTCCTAAAGATATACCTCTGAAGGTGATTCACAGCAGAGAAAACTCCGCGTCATCTCTTCTTGAAGAGACATTAGAGTCAGCTAAAACAATTGCAAGTATTTATTCTGTTGAACTGTCAACGCGTTGTGTTGATGGCGAGGATTCACTTAGCACTGCTAGTGAAATGCGTCGATATTCCTTGGCAAAGCGTGTAGTTAAACGAAAACCAAAAACAGAAGATGAATCTTCGTTCAACAAAAAAACAGAAGCGGGCGATCAGCTAAATCAATCGTTGTCAACACCAGAGAAAATCCAAAGCTCTTTCATTGATTCTGGTACACCTATTGATGAAAACGAGGCTGAGGGGGAGGATGAAAGCGGTAACCGATCAACTGGCTCATTGTCATCCAGCGGCAGCCGCCCTAGTAGTGGAATAATTAGCCCGAAGTTAGAAGCACTTGAAGAACAAAAGGTAGAGTTCTATTATTAGAAAGTAACTATTATTAGAAAGAAATAAGGTTTTAATGAGCAAAGTATTATGCAGACCAAGGTGACTGTTATCCGGTCTGCATAATTCTTCAAATCGTACGAATGCCGCATTTAATCATTGTTTATTATTCATTCAAAATACTACACAGAACTATTATTAATCCTGGCCATCAGTGCTGACATCAATCGTTCAATAAGTTCTCTATTTTTTGATAATTGACGTCATTTGGCCTCGTTTGTTTTAAGTGGTTCTCTGCCTCTCTGGTGGAAATATTGTTGATGAAAATATTGTTGGTAATGTTTCTGCATAATATTAAAGATATGGTAGTTGGTAATTGTGCGAAGGTTCATTTCGAAATTCTCAAAAACAAAGTTTTTTGCGTGCATGCAAAGTTTGTATTTTGGAACACCGCCATTAAATTTGCCATGTTTGAGAAGAAGGAGTTGAGGAGAAGTTATGACGTCATAGACTCAACAAAAACAAAAGATCATTATTGTTGTCAACAAAAGGGTCATTGTTGTTATTGAGTCTATGACGTCATGAGCTTCCACTCATTCTTCTCAAGCTCGGCCACTTTAATGGCGGCGCTCTAAAATACAAACTTCACACGTAAGATACCACCTTTTCTTCAACGAATTTTAAAATGAAACTTTTCACAATTACTTACTACCATAATATCTTTAGGATTCTGCAAAAACATTGCCAACAATATTTTCATCAGAAAATCACTGTAAGATGGACAGCTTTTTATGTTTGTGTGAAAAATTACTGCAAAACTGAAAAATTAAAATCAGCCAATCAGGATCGCGATACATTTTCAATGAATAATAATAATATTGTTGCTTATCTAAACCCGATACGGTAAAATATTTGAGTCGATAATTCAATGTGTATAGGTAATAGCATGGTTTTCGAGTGCAATTTGGGAGAAACACGCACGAGTGAGTTTTTCAGACTGTCAAGAAGTCTTTTAAAAAAAGCACGAATAACTATGCTTCTATTTATTAATAATATACATGAAAAATTGTTCAACTCAACTGTACTTACGAAATTACAGTGCCCTGAGTGCCCGTTCGGTCTGTCCACTTCGGTCATAATTTGGTTGTTTAAAAACGCTTCGCTTCTACTACTGCTTGAAAACGTTTACCCAAAGCACTAATAATCCTGCATCACTTTACTTGACAATATTAAATAATAATTAGCTTCAAATTTGAACGAATTGTCTTTCACTATTCCGAATTTTGGCCGCCATCTTTGTTTATTTTGTACAAGGAGAGCCTGGGTGCGAGGTTAGAAAATGTCATCCGTCGAAATCCGCTATAGACCGTGATTGGCTTCAGTTTTTGTTTTTGATTGGCACAACTTGCTACCTAACGGATGGTCCCACATGGCCAGGATCAGCTATTGCTGAAATTAAACAATAGTGTAATATCACTTAAGTTCAGCAGTGTCTGATTTTAGCCATGTGGGACCACCCGTTAGGTGCATTTAGCCCCTTATAAGTATATAATTACCGTAGCAAGTTGTGCAAACATCGTTTCCGGTTTCGTAAGTTTCCTATCCAGCTCCCCTTCTGTCGTCTATGCAGAAGCGAAAGTGGAAAGGTATTTCCATTTTAACTGTAATTATTCAAAATTTAATTAAATCAAAATTTCAAAATTTTATTATGCAAATATGCGTCTTCGAATTTTAAAAGAATCATTTTTTGCGCCACAAAATCATGATGAAATTAAGACTTGTATTGTGATTGCATGCTTTTTAACTGAAGTATTTTCTTTTATATCAGGAACTTTTAATTTCAAGTATGAAGAAGAAGGTGGAATTGCTTAAAGAACAAGAAAGTGAAATAAATGACGAAATGAAACAAAACGACGATTTAGGAAAAAGAGTGGCTCAAGATGTGAACGAGAAAACCAGTGGGACAGAATTCTCGAAATTTGAATTATTTGTAGGAGAACTTAATAATATTATTGGATTACTGTTGTCTTTAACACAACGTATGCATCGATATGAAGTGATGTTACAAGATATTGATCTTGCTGAGGAAAATGGAAGGGATAAGAGGGTACGTAGAATAATTGTTTAAATTGTTTTTGCACCGTAATAGTCTAGCATAATGGTTAAGACTGGTTTTCGAATATGAACGAATTTTCTGATTGGCTATATAAGTAACCAATGATATGTAAGAGTTAATTACAGAGAACCGAGGCGTTAAGCCACATACTTCCCGAGGCGCGTAAGTTAACTAATTTAGTTCAAATTTCACTAGGTTTTGTCTTTATCTGTACACTTCCCTGGGCCTTATACAGATAAAGACCCTGCATTTATAATAACAATTAAATTCAGTTTGTATGGGAGATAAAGACTTTGAATAACAAAGAAATCCGCGTGAAATTTGAACTAATACCAATTCGTTCCCATGCTCGTTACTGATTAGGCCATTTAGTTAGGGTTTTTTGTTTGGGTTAGGTTATCTAAACCAATTAGAAAGCTTCTTAGTATAGGCAGATGCCGACCCTGGTTAAGGTTTCACGAGAAGTAAAGACCCTGGGTACGAGGTTGGCATGAGCACAAGCTAGAGACCAATTGAATAAATACCACAATGCATCATTATACACGCATAGCCTCAATTTTATTCTGTTGAATTATATTGAAGATAGACAAAAGCTCAGAACAATGAGTGAAACTGAATAGAATTTAAAATAATGAAGTTGAGGCTATGCGTCGTGTATAATGATGCATTGTGGGATTTATGCAATTAGTCTCTAGTCTATCGATAAATGGTCAGGAAACGAAAGTCTTCTATCTTTTTGTTCACGTTTATGTAAACTTGTCCACGGTGAGGACAATGTATTTTTTGGTGTAATAAAGCAAGCATCCAATAGTAAACACCTATTTACTGACACGAGGGAAACAGTGTGTTTTGTAGCCCCGACGTTGTTTCCCGCGAAGCCGAGGCCTACAACGGGCGGTCGAGGGGCCACGAAACACACTGTTTTCTCGAGGTGCCGTGAATAAGTGTTTTGTTATATATAAATGACAACACAAATGTTGAACAAAACCTTCAGACATTGTTTTAAAGATATGAACGTTAATCGGAAGTAGATGGTCAAGTTCAGTTTGTCCTTGTGTTTCCAGTTTTTCTAAGAATAAAGTAATGTTGCCCGCTGCCATGGGTTACAATGGAAACATCACGATTTTCGGACCGCTCGCCCCAATCAGAGAGCTAGGAAAATGGACTTTGACAGTTGACACTTGATGTATAACAACAGAGTTTATATATGTAACGCTCAACCGTGTTGTTTAAATATTAATAAGCGAAAGACAAAAGGGTTGTGCACAGTAAGGACCGTTAAATTCATATTTCAATTGACTACGCATATGCATAATGTCAGAACAAAAGAAAAGACAAAGGAATGGAACTCATCGGAACAAAGCTCCACCATAAGTTTTGCATTATAATAATATTCGCAGCATATATAAGCATAACATAAGTGTAAACATAAGCCAAGTGTAGGACAAGAAAATATTTTGTTGGACAAAATTTTTCTTGTTCTGTCTTTAGTTTTTAATACCTAATTGTACATGTTACTTAATTCGAGTCCCACAATAGAACCCATTGCTTTGTTTTTCTCTTAATCCTATGCTTGCGCATGTGTTTTGTACATATACAGTTAAGTGAAGAGTACTGTTGTATATTTTACTCATCATTTATTTGACTGCTTGAAAGCTTTCCAAATGACAGCAATGAAAAATATAAATTTACAAGGTAGCCTGTGTACAGCCTGAATATACACGTGTAATTCGCCTGAATTACCGAGTGTATATTCAGGCTGGGTGTAAGAAGGAACAAGCTCTTAGTGGTGTGCTACTTCTTTTTCTTTAAATGTGATTTACAACTCACTGTTGGTTCTGTACGCTTACGTATTTTTCATCTTTTATAGGATATTTTGTTGAAGCGAATCGACCGAGTGAAACAACAGTACGATGAAGCTTGTAGAATAAAAGAAATTAATGACAAACGTGGTGAAACAGTAGCCAAATTCGTCGAGGAGTATTGTTCTGATGAAGAATTTGCCGATTTCCAACATTTCGTAGATATGAAGACACAACTTGCATTGACTCAGGCAGAAATACGGGATAAAATAAAACTCGGTGAAGAAAAACTGATTGCTTTAACGTCAGCGCAAATAGACTGGAGTTCTTTTGATCTCAATTCTAAATAAACTCCCAAACAGAGCAGGACTCTGGTCTACTACAGCGTGTTTCACCGTCAATTAGCATGAACAAATTTTAGTCTACCTGAATCTACCCACATAAATTTGTCGTGGCATCGGTTCATTGTCGGGTCGTCTTTGGAACCATGGCGAATTGTGAAATTTCTGTGTGTCTACCTTGCACGGTTTGCTGTTCCAAGTTTGATCTGTAGCATCGTGACGTTTGAGAATTTTGAAACATTTTAAAGTATAGCTTTCAGAAAGTGATACGATAAAGATTTTTTATTGCTGTCTTTTAACAAATTGAGTATTTCGATGAACGTTAGCATTAGAATATGTGTGTACTAAGCTAAGAGAACTTCCGTTTTACACAAAATTTGTAGTACAATTTTTATTTGACTGAAGACTTGATTGTGAACTTAGTTCAACGACCCTGTTTTAAAGAAAGTATACATGGTTGTCTAGAAAAGTAGAAAATTTAGCCAAAATTAGATTGTATGTGATGGCTAATGTATACTAGGATGTGTATCTACAATCATGTTTACAACTGCAGAGAGTAGTAATATAAAACATCAGAATTAATAGAGTTTTATGTCAAAACCTGTTATTGCGCATGAGATATTACAGGAGACTTTCTAGATGGCGAAGAGTTAGAAAACGCGCGAAATAATATGAACTATTTTAAAGTAAATGGTTTGTTGCTTGTAGTTATTGATCGTCAGGTTGATGAAAAGCATAATGGATTGTATTATAAAATGGCGCGAGCATGTACACAGGGAGGATTTGCACAGGAGATTTTTTTTTTCTTCATTTGCTGTTTGACAGCAATAGTTCCAACCCCTCCAAAAAATTTAACCAAACAAAGATCGATGACAAAAATGAATTGGCGTGGCCATGCCAAAGTCCGGTCAATGCATTTATAAATCATAAGGAGTAAGAGGTCAGCGGTTATATTCTACAGTTGGAAAAAGAGTTCAGTCCTGGTTGATTAAAACTTGTTGGACAAGTTCCTGTCTTGAATTTCGTGACCAAGAACCAATCAAATTCAAAACAGGAAGTTACCAAATAAACCTCATGAAATGAATTGGTCAAGACGAGCAAATGAATTGCAACGCCCTGAGATTAGAAAGACAAATATATTTCCGCCATGTTGGATGAAATTATAATTCAGATGATGAAAAATGTTTGTCAAATTCGTCAAATTCATCCAACATGGCGGCAATGGCATACGATGCACACCAGCAATATTTTAGGAACACTTCTATTGCCTCGACAGTAAATAGAAAAGACAGTGATACTAACTTGTTTGTCATTTTTGCCACTTGGGACTGCTAATTAGGTGACAAGCCTGGTATGACCATTGACAAGCTCTCTCTCTCCATTGACCAGTGTAATTTTGAAAAAGATCTAATCTAGACATAGTCCAATCCGAGTCCAATCTAGACGTTCAAATAGCGTTACTCAACATACAAGGCATTAAGCAAATGATTTTAATACTCGACTGGTACTTTCTGAATAAGTTTAATTTTGCCATATGAGCGTTATTTTTCAGTCGAGGCAGCCTTCATAGATCTGCGCTGTTCTCAGTAAAAACCTTTGTAGTTTATTGACTATTGGACAATAGATAAAACCCGTATAGTTAAAACCCGTTCAGTAGAGGAAGTGATCAGTGGAGGCCCGCTTCGCCAACCAGAGGGACGTTCTCCCCACCCAGTGGCTCTCTCCTCCGCAGAGGTTAAATTTCGGAGATTGGAGGTTTAGGGGGTCGTCGGAGATGCTCGGAGGCGTCAGCTGGACATAAGTAGTGCGGGCGAAGCTGACGATTTCGACGCATCTCCGACGATCTCCGAAAGAACCTCTGCGGTAGCCTGGTAACCACTAAAGACTTCTGCTTTCCTACTGGTTGAAATTTCGCGCGTTTTTATTGGCTATGAGTAAAACTGCAATCGTCATAAGTGGGCCAGGCAACCACTAATCTCATTCTCGCGTCATCAGGGCTAAATCCACTTATGACGATTGCAGTTTTACTCATAGCCAATAAAAACGTGCGAAAATTAAACCAATAGGAAAGCAGAAGTCTTTAGTGGTTACCAGGCTACCTCTGCGGTTCCTCTGCGGAGGAGAGAGTGGGCTCTAGCCTGGTACCCTGGCCCAATCAAAGAATATGGGCCAGGTAACCACTAAAGACTTCTGCTTTCCTATTGGTTTAATTTTCGCACGTTTTTATTGGCTATGAGTAAAACTGCAATCGTCATAAGTGGATTTAGCCCTGATGACGCGAGAATGAGATTAGTGGTTACCTGGCCCTTATTTCTTTTGAAATTGGGCCAGGGAACCAGGCTAAGTGGGCTCTAGCGGTTATACGTCCATGTCCTATTTACACGAATTGCCATCCTTAGGTTAGGTTGTGTGTTGGGGTAAGGCTTTCATGAAGTACTTGGGTTATGTAGGACATGGAATTATTACCGCTCTAGCTCAATCTTGTACCCAGCGCCTGCGATCCTTTTGGCTATGACCAAAAGGATCGCAGGCTCTGGGTACGAGATTGGCTCTAGCTATGATCTGGGATAAATCGACATTCCATTGGCATTTGGCGATAGTGAGCATGTATATATTGAACATGAGCAGTTACCATCTGTGCACCTTTCAAGCAGCAGAGAATGTGTAGAGAATGTAAGGAGGGGGACATTGCGGGGTACTCCGAACCGGCGTCGAAAATTTAAATATAAATAGCGAAACTGCTGGGTGTAACCACAGGTGTAACCGTGGGCGTCTGCATGTTTTTCTGCTTTCAGGCACTCAGGTGGAAATATTTACTGCGTAGCGAAATATTTTTTAGCGATGAGTTGTCCGTTCAACAATACCAAGTAAGTTTTTCAGTTATTAACTAAACTTGGCAGATAAGCAAGAAATTCAATTAACGAATCTGGGGTGATTTGGCTTGACTTGTACTCGTGTGTTTGTCTCGACTGTCGTCACAAGACAAGTAGACAACCAGTACAGCACTGTCTCACTCTATATTGCGATTTATATAATCAATTCGTTATTTTGTCTTTTAATTAAATACAATGCCTGTTATTATAAAAGTTACTTGAAACAACTTATGCTTTGAGGTAGATCTGACGTCTTCTTTCGACTAATTTTGTACCAGTGATCTACAGTGGCGGATCAAGGGGAGGGCATTTTGGGCAAGTGCCAGGGGCCCCGCGCTTTCGGAGGGCCCCGCAGATGTTTGGGGGCCTTTTGGTTTTAATTTAATTAAGTTTTATCATACATTAGAACTTATAAGAAGAGCAAAAATATTTCAGAATCACTCCAAAACCTATTGCTATAAGAAACTTGTAAATCTATTTAATTTTCAATCTAAAGTTTAAAATCATTCATCAAATAGAACCAGGGTTCCAGAAATGTAAGTTGAGTACCAAGATAGACACAAACATTCTTACAACGTAGCTATTCGCAGCTGACAGCTGCTTGCTATTCGCATTTTTTTTTGTTAATTTTCTAGTCTCTTTCTGACTTCGGGGAGGGGGGGGGGGCAGATGTCAGTCAGCTACTAATGTGCCAGGGGGCCCGCTAAAAGCTTGATCCGCCCCTGGTGATCTACACGTAAAAATCTCACAGCCTGTCAACAGGATGTTCGCAACAGGCTGGTAGCAAGGCTGTTAACAGGTTGTAACAATGCTGTTCATTCAAGAAGCTGCTACAACCTTGTTTATAGCATCATCCTGTTAACAACTTGTTAAATGCAGAACGGTAATAGGTTGTTGGAACAACTTGTCATCAGTCTGTTGGAGTTATCAGCCTTGTTACAAGTTGTCAACAACCTGCTACAGACATGTTAACAGACTGGAACAGCCAGTGCGAACACATCATGGTGACAACCTGTTGAACAGCCTTGTAACAACTTGCTGGCAGGTATGTAACAGCCTGCGTGTTTTTACATGTGTACAGGCACAGAGCTGGTGACAGTTCATTTTAGAAACCATTCAGAGAAGCCATTTATTTATATATTTCGAACTTAGAAGTTAGAATGTAACAGAAGGTATATTTTAAACTTTGCAAACAATTGTGCATTAATTGTTTAAAATGAAATCCCACCGTTTTGATGATGTATATTTGACCAGTAACTAAAATTCTAACATTTTACATAATGGTCCAGTGCCTGTTGCCAGGTTTCTAATAATTAAGAAATGGCTCATGGTTTAGTGTGCTCCATCGAGTTATGGATGCACGCAGGAAATTGGGAGAGCACAAAAAAATCGTAAGAGTTGGTCGAGGTGTAGCCAAGACCAACTCTAGATTTTTTATTTATTTATAAATTAACAAGCCTTCCCCAGCTCAAAGTCAACAAGAAACATGGCTGTTTGTGCAAGTACAAGCCTTTCTTTATAGTTGTAACCGAAGACAACAGCTCGGATACCCCCTGTAGACTACTCTAAAGACAGCAAAATGAAGAAAGTTCAAATGATTTTGGAAGTACTAATGAGGTTTTTTATGTGCTCTCGAAGTAGACTGACTCATGCCGAATGCATCGCGCACTTCGTGTTGCCTGTAATGTTGTTGGTCAATTTGGCCAATTTCTAGCAGCTGTTTACAAAGATTACTATGGCTAACACTATGGATAGTGGTGCTTTTAGTGCAAAAATAAGACGAGCTAGGGAAGTACTTTGTCATCGAGGTTAGTCCATCCTGTAGTCAGATGGAGCTGCGCAAAGAAGGAATATATTGCCGTTTAAGCAAAATTTGAATTATTGTGTGCTCTCCTTATTATTTAATACTGTTGATCTCCATTATTATGGTCGTTAATGTGCACGCACGTCACCATCTTATCCCAAATTTCTGGCAATGATATAAAAAATTATTCTGACAAAAAACTTGCCTCACCCCTCTCCCCATAAAAACACCACCTGCACTGCAGGCTTAAGCTACAGACTACAGTAAGCTGGGTTAGCCTGGTACCCTGGCCCAATTTCAAAAGAAATGCGCCATTCAGGGCTAAATCCACTTGCACATCTGCATAAACATGCCTTGAATGTGTGAAAGTTTTAACCAGTAGGAAAGCAGAAATCTGTAGTGGTTACCTGGCCCATATTCTTTGATTGGGCCACTGCAATATCTTTACATTTAAAAAACAAATTGAGATTTTATCAAGATCATTATTCATCAAATAAATTCCCATTGCAGCCAGGTGAAGAATCAGTAAACTATGTCTGATCATTATTCATATTTACCAAAGACATAACAAGTATATCAACAACATGATTTTAATTAAGTGGTAAATAACAACAACAAAATATATGCAAGAATGTTTACTTATTAATTTTACTGAGTGTATACTTGGAAATAACTTTTTCTGTCAGTTAAAAAAGCATTCATTTGACCAATGTTGACCCATATTTCATGACTACATTGAATGCTTTCTCCTCATCGCTTTTTTGCTGCTTGAAAATGTTAAACTATATTTTCCAGTGAAATTATAAAAGATATGGATTTTATGTTTGAGTGGCAAAGACAATATCTCACAAGTGGGCACACTTTGAGCAACTGTGTAACGTTCTATTTATTATATGGACAATGAAATTATGCGTGGAATTACCGCTTGACCTAAAACTTTTAGAAAATACAAATGAAAAATACAACTGACAGCTTCTTCTAATATACGTCATTTTACATGAAAAACTGATTGAATTAAGAGAAGTTACTGGCTCAAATTTACTTGATTCAAAACTTATGGCAAAAGATGTAAATTTTGACTTGTCAATATGTCACTTACCAGCGTTTATACATACGAGAAATACACCACTCGGTTCCCAGATGTGGTGAAATATGGATTCTATGAGTGTTTTAGTTGCTAGTAAAATACTCTACAGTCTCTACTCCATACAATATAATTATATATACATGTACAGTATATATATATATATATATATATATATATATATAGTACCGCTCGCGAGTAAGGTAACATCGACTCGCGAGTAGCGAGTACTCGCGCCTACTCGCGCGTGATAGCGAGTACTCGCTTCGGTTTGTTACGCGCGAGTACTCGCACTTCTAGCGAAACCAAACATGGCAAATACTCGCTACTCGCGAGCATTGCGAGTCAGTATCACCTATAGGATCAGGAAACTACGGGACATTTATATGAAAGAACTAATCAAAGCAATCAACTTTACTAACTGTAATAAATTAAAACGACGAAGAATTATACAAGTTTTGTTAGACAGCATTTCAATACATGGCGACGGCTGTTATTGAAGTATAATATGCACTGTTATCGCGCGATGAATCTAAGTTTGACTTCAATTGATGGACATTTCCATCAAAGACAAGTTATATGATGATATGATACATAGAAACAATTATTAAAGGCACGGCATTTCAATATACATTCATATTCGAATAATCACAAAACTTTACTTCCAGTTAAACATCCATATTAAATTTCCATAGTTGGCATTTAGTGTGTATCCAAATGTTTGTTTGCTTTAAAGTTTTGCGGGAATTAACTATATACAGTTGTATCCGCACTTGTTATTGAGCAGTGTTTACGTTCTGCTTCAGAAATTATCGAAGCAACGGCGAGTGAGGTCATCGTTTGACTCGCGAAAAAAAAGCCAAAACAATTCGAAATACATGGCATTTTATATAAAAAGGCATTATGAAGGCCCATTGATCAAAAGAAAAACGGACAACAACTCGTTTATAAACCACAAATATACAGCAGTGCATGTCTAGTAAGTTTTTCGGCGACTTTTTCCATGCGGCGCGGCTTTACCTCATTTGAATTGAGACGTGTCAAGTCGGCATGGAATATATTCATACTGACGTAGCACGTTCATCACAACAGAATACCAAGCGATCACTTTCGTTTCAGAATTATAGCTGTGACCATCTTAAAGCGCGAGCATTCAGTAAAACAAAGACTCGGTGAATTTATTAAAATGTTGACGTGATATTGACGTGATTGCTTTGCGGCTTCAGCATGATAAATTCACCTAGTCTTTGTTTTACCGAATGCTCGCGCTTTAAGACGGTCACAGCTATAATTCTGAAACGAAATTGATCGCTAGGTATTCTGTTGTGATGAACGTGCTACGTTATAAATATAGGTAAAGCCGCGCCGCATGGAAAAAGTCGCGGAAAAACTTACTAGGCACTACTGTATATTTGTGGTTTATAAACGAGTTGTTGTCCGTTTTTCTTTTGATCAATGGGCCTTCATAATGCCTTTTTATATAAAATGCCATGTATTTCGAAATTGTTTTGGCTTTTTTTTCGCGAGCCAAACGATGCCCTCACTCGCCGTTGCTTCGATAATTTCTGAAGCAGAACGTAAACACTGCTCAAGACCAAGTGCCGATACAACTGTATATAGTTAATTCCCGCAAAACTTCATAGCAAACAAACATTTGGATTTTGGATACACACTAAATGCCAACTATGGAAATTTAATATGGATGTTTAACTGGAAGTAAAGTTTTGTGATTCGAAATCTATAATTTGCAAGACATGCATGTCAGCGACGGAGCGACGCCATTAACGACAAACTGTGAGTATTCTTTAACATATGAATGTATATTGAAATGCCGTGCCTTTAATAATTGTTTCTATGCATCATATCGTCATATAACTTGTCTTTGATTGCTCGATCATTTCCATCAATTGAAGTCAAACTTAGATTGTTCATAGCGCAATAACAGTGCATATTAAAATACTTCAATAACAGCCGTCGCCATCGGACGCTGAAATGTATTGAAATGCTGTCTAACGAAACTTGTATAATTCTTCGTCGTTTTAATTTATTACAGTTAGTAAAGTTGATTGCTTTGATTAGTTCTTTCATATAAATGTCCCGTAGTTTCCTGATCCTATAGGTGATACTGACTCGCAATGCTCGCGAGTAGCGAGTATTTGCCAATGTTTGAACGAGCCGAAGCGCGAGTACTCGCTACTCGCGAGTCGATGTTACCTTACTCGCGAGCGGTACTGATGGTGCTATAGTAGCTATACCTGTGTGTTTGCATCACATGGGCAGCCAAATAAATTAAACTGGAGTATATATTGCCTCATGTACTCCCCTCTACCAACAGTTCTGCAAGGGGGAAGCAACTTAAGTTTTTTTATCCTCATGCAATATACTGCCAATAGACTAAAAATTATGCAAGGTCGAAATATCTGAATACACATGCAAACTGACATCTATATATTGTGATACTTTAATACTTTGGGAAAGCAATTACTCTTGTCCATTAATCATTCTAGTTCAGTTGCTCTCTTTTTGGCCACCTTGTCATACTCTGCATGTTCCCTGTGTCCAATCATTTTCCATGTCAATGCATGTAAAGAAAAAGAACAGTTTCCAGCTGCCTCTAAGTCTTCATTAAACCCAGCTTGATGTTGCTCATTGTATTTTTTTCTCCTCAACAAAGTTCTGCCACCACATTTCTTCACTTGGAGCAAGCCTGGAGTTCACTTGTAGTTGTTGGAGTTCACTTGTAGTTGTTGGAGTTCAAATTGGATTTCATCTATTAAGTAGGGCACTTTGAATAATCTGGATTAAATCGGTGGGGCACCTTCTGACATACATTTCAAAACCCAAATGGGAGTTGTTGGTTTCCATTCCTTCTTCCCAGCTCTTGACCAATTCCAGTACATCATTTCAACGTGGCCTTCTTTTGCCTTCTTGAATTTGAATTTGAATGCACATGAAGGATGCGAATTATGGTTTTTCAACACTGGTATGTGTGGTTTCAACCAAGATTTCACATCCTCAATGTTCAACATGCCAACCAGTTATTGGCTCAGGAGTGAATGATTTGTGAATGGTCTTGTGAAGAGGTTGTAGTGGGCAGCAGACTGTTTGGTCAAACATCTGCCATTGCAAAAATATTTGAGTTAATTATTTACTATATTGTATAAGGTGGAAGTGGTACCAGTGTTCATTGGGTGCCTGGGTGGTGGAGTTGAGACATCAGGCAGAGAACTAGAGCAGTGATGATATTGTTCAAGGAAGAAGGGAAGGTGATCAAGATTATGAGGACAATGTTACAGACTTGTGTTTATGGAAGGAGAGACAATCATAAGAAAAATTTTGAGTGGAGTAGTACAGTACAACCATCCTAGCAATTATTGGTGGGAATATGTCATCAGCCAGAGTATATATTTGAGCTGGTTATATACAAATAATAATAATAATAAATATCAAAAATATCTGAAATGAGAGATTACGATGCAAAACCGTAAAAGTCGTGCCCATCCTAATTGGCGCGTTGGGTACCTTCCCAAAAGGTTTGGAGAAATGGCTTGGGATAATCGGGATGTCAAACCTGTTAGAGTTGTTGCAAATGCCTCATTTTAGACACCAGCGTTAAGATCGTTTGCTGTCCAGGATTAGTCCAGAAACGGATTTGCTCAGCAATAATAAAGCAAAAACACGGGCGTGGAAACGATATAAACGAGAACCGAAAGCGAAAGCCCTGATCTATGCGCGCACCTCTGACCTCCCGCATATTTGTAATTCTTTGTTTATTTTGAAAATAAAAATGGGGATGAAGAACGGACGTGAACGATGAATACAGTGAAGATAGTGAAGAAGATGAAAATGCATTAGCTGTTGACAATTTGGATCTACCGACGAATCTGGATTGGATTAAATAAAAAAGGATACGAGAATTTTTTTTTATTTATTTAAACAAATATTTGAGCCTTACATTTGCCCCAAGAGCTCAAAGAGCTCATCGTGGGGGACTCACGTAAACCATTATATACATTTTTTAAGTCACCCAGGAAGGAGCAAAAAATTATTGAAAATATACGCAAAAAAAAAAATACACACAAAAAAAGAATCAAATAATTACTAAAGTTAAAGTTACCAATTTGCTACCAGCGAGGCCTATTAATTAAAACGTCCTGATTGATTTATAAAAATTCTTACAGCAGCAAAAATAGCTGCATTTGTTTCAAAATTCAAAAATGGTAAACCATTGAGTAAGGCATCAACTTGTCTAGATAGACTAAATGCCAACCAAATATTACCGGTATTCTGCATAACCGAGGCAAGCATAGAAGCGCGTAGAGCAGCAAAACGAGGGCATAACAATAAAAAATGAAAAACATCTTCATTAGGCGCACCACAAGCACAGGAAGGTGATGGAATACAATTCGTACGATATAAATAATAATTCAAGCCACAATTCTTCAATCTTAATCTAGTATGCAATATAGATAAGTAACGATCCCCAAGCCTATTTATACAATACCCTGGTTGCTATGCGTGTTTTCATTGGTTGTTGCCCATGATCTATTAGAGGACAGACGCATGGTCACGTCAGATCACGTCAGCTGACTTGCTTTTTTCCTTTTTCATGCCCCAAAATCCGGCAAGAGTTTCGACAAAAACCTTTTAAACTTTTATTGTATAAAACAAATAGATTCCATTTTTTTGTTGTCTGTTCAGTTATAGATGCACAGAGGACGTCACAACATGGTAAGAACATCTTGTTCTTACCACGTTGTGACGTCATCTGTGCATCTATAACTGAACAGACAACTCTTGTTCTTACCACGTTGTGACGTCATCTGTGCATCTATAACTGAACAGACAACGGCAAAATGGAATCTATTTGTTAAATAGTTTATTAGGTGGAGGTATATAAAATAAATTTTGCAATAAATCATTTTTAAAAGAATCAACAGAAGCACGCTCACGCGTTATTTCAGAAAGACTATTCCACAATTTAATAGTAGAATAAAGAAAAGCATTTTTCGATTTTTCCGTGGTTACAAAGGGTAGGCATAAATGACTTCCGGTTCTTAATACATAGGCAGTTCTTGAAAGAATCGCTGTTATGGCGCCCTACGCTGACGAGACAAATCTTACGTGCTTTTACCAGCGAAAACAATGAACCAATTGTTAGGATTGTTAGGATTGTATTATACTTTTCTGATTTTTTTGGTCATTCAGGTTGTTGACTAGCCCATATTCTTTGACTTTGTCAGTGACCAATACCGAGAACACGCAATCGTGATTATTAAGAAACAAATTATTTTATTTGTTTTGTAAATAGATCATAAAATAAACATAACAATATATAAAAGTTCCATTTATGTGAATCAACTTTCTTCTTTGGTGGATAGCGAGTCTGTCATGTGTTAACGTGGTCATTCCTAATTTTAAAGGTGTTTAAACTTTCTACATCCAATATTTATAGACCTCCTTTAATAAGTTCAGACTAGATTAGAGATTAGACACAACTTGACACATGGTTCGCAACATATCACATGACAAATATTAGCAGTTTAATATTAAAACGTCAACCAAAGATTGATACTGCTCTTGTTCTCTGCTCTGGATTAAATTACTGCAATCTGCACAATGTTGCTTCTGTTATCCTAATAATCGCACGAGGTGTAGTATTCGCAAAGAGGGGAGCATTGCGCCATTGCAGAAATGTTGTGCATAGGCTGATGCGGTATTGAAAAAAAAACGAATACCGATACCGGGGAAAAAATACCGATATATCGATATTTCACCGCAATAGAAAATGGTTCTTCAACACTGGTATGTGTGGTTTCAACCAAGATTTCACATCCTCAATGTTCAACATGCCAACCAGTTATTGGATCAGGAGTGAATGATTTGTGAATGGTCTTGTGAAGAGGTTGTAGTGGGCAGCAGACTGTTTGGTCAAGGATGCTGATATTCTGCTATTAGTAAACATCTGCCATTGCAAAAATCGATATATCGATATTTCACCGCAATAGAAAATTAATGTGTATTTTTCCTCTAAACGACAAAAATGTCGCGGGTTTTCACAAAAAAGTTCGCCTTTTTTCGTAGTGCAGTCTGGCTTTATTTCGGATCATACAACCTGTTCCGCAGCCAGAAAAACCCGTGTTTTTCCGACATTATCTAATTAAGATAAAAATACTAACAATACAACACGAGTCCGATGATTTGGCTCCGTGTTATTTGTTAATGGCCATATTTAAACATTCGACGTTAGATTTCGTTAAATTAATGTTTTGTTACAAATCTAGAAGTTATAGATATTAATATTAAGTTTGGCAATCACAAATTTTCTGCAAGAAACACCAGCATGTTTGCTTTATCAGGCTTCGACTGGGCTCGCTGTGGAGTTATAACCTGACTGGCTTTGCTGAACAATCTCTCGTTAGTTATTAAGAATAGTCATGCTCTGACAATGGTTTTTAAACAAACATTAAAAAACTCATTAATAATTCATGAGGAAAACACAAAGAAAAATCATAACCGTATCGTGGTTTTATATCTGATAAAATTTTCTCCTGATTTACATAAACTTTAGCTTTGATTTTCTCGCCTTAGACAACGTTATTTTTCAAAATTACTACGCCAACGAACTTACCAAATGGTGATCGTTTTTTAAGCCATTCAAAACACTCGCAGAACGTGTTTTATCAGATCTAAAACACTCGGCTTCGCCTCGTGTTTTATATCTGATAAAACACTCCTGCTCGTGATTTAAATAGTACTTAACAGTGCTTCATAAAACGCACGATTCCACTGGGAAATATATACAAACAAAACATCGATCCGACGTCCTTGACCAGCTGTGGCGAGTTTGTTTATGTAAAGAAATAGGGTAATTACGTGACACGAATACACGGGTCAATTTTAAGGCCAATTGTTGTCGCAATACCGCGATACGACGTTTTTAATAACATAAACGCAATGTAGTGTAGTACCGTCCGATAATACCAAAATTTACCGATAATATCGAAAATTTCGGTATCGATATTTGAAAATTGAAATACCAAGTAATCGGTATTTGAAAAAACCCCGATAATTATCGATATATCGATATACCGCATCAGCCTAGTTGTTCAATGTATTGTTCACGTATAGTCTTGTATACTCTGACTGATGGTTCCTTCTCCATCGACGAAAGGCTGAGCTACTTAAATTTACATTGTATTTTGCTACGAAGCATTTTTCCCAACCGCATCAGTTTTGCTGATTTCTTCCCTTACTTTTCCCCCCGCAGACAGTCTGGATTCTACGCTTTTATTTGTCCCACTGAGCAAGTCGTCGAATCCTCTCTTCTATTTCGCGATTAAGTATATATCTTCATTCCTTCTGAATTGACTTGATCCTCGCCCATGTAAGCCTTGTGGTTTGATGTTCAGTCTTTTACTTGAAATCCTCCTGATGCCAAAAGCCCCAAACCACATATATTTCATTGGCCAGTTTTTTCTGATTTTTTAACGGTGGCCAGACTGTATAGTGGAGCAAAACTATGGAATGATCTCTCAATTGAGCTCAAATCTAAAACTACGCTATCTTCATTTAAAAAGCATATTGCATCCTTTGGTCCTCGTGAGCTATTAACCGATTTTTTCACCATTAAGTATTTTATAACCACTTTGTAAATAGTATTATACTTTGTATTTTAAATCAGAACTAATTCTCGGCTCTCATGTATAAAACAAATATTGTAACGTTTCAGTATAATTTTGATGAAATCCCGTGTATAAATAAAGTTTCTGTCTGTCTGTCTGTCTGTCTGTCTGTCTGTCTGTCTGTCTGTCTGTCTGTCTGTCTGTCTGTCTGTCTGTCTGTCTGTCTGTCTGTCTGTCTGTCTGTCTGTCTGTCTCGAGGTTTTTCTAAAAGAATCTCACGTGCATGTCATTAGCCTTCTTTTGGAATTAAGATTCTGTGAAGATGTCTTTGTAACGGAATGAAAGCTGGAATTCGATGAAGGCGGTTTCTGGGGTTTCGTGGATCTAGGCAATCAGAGGATGAGTGCACCAATACTGAGATCGTATGGTATATGGCAAAGGAGGTGATTAGCGTGGTAATAGCTCTGTACACAACACCTACTTTGATCTGGAACAACAGATGGAGGTATATAGGTTTACACAGAGGTCTGCATTGAACGCACTAATATTCACCATTCTCGCAGATTACATCAGCAAGAAAGTGTCTATATGGAACAAGGACAGAAGCTTATATACGCAAATGACATAGCCTTGGGATTGAATGTAGAGGCAGATATATCTCGGCGATTGCGGTTCAAAGCATGGTATACGCGCTGAGCAGGTAGTATAACATGGAATGAAGATGCATGAGTAAAGCGAATTAAAGACGCGGTATATCAGTGGTGCATGTAACACATCAGCAGCCATGCAGTAGTGCCACAGATAACAGTCAGGGTAGATGGTCGACAACTGAAGCATGTGACGGCTTCCAAGTAATATAAGCGTTCTTTACAATGGAGGTGGAGTTTTTTTTTAAACTAATTTCAAGATGTTTTGATACTGTGGCGGTAAAGAATTCCGAGTGCGTGCTTAATATAGCTTTTCAAACGAATCAGTGTTTAACCTTTTCGTGCAAGGCTTTACAAGACGTCTCTCCTTGACGAGTAAAACTGTAAAATCGTCTGGCGATAGAAAGTAAAAAGATAAAGTTGTTCCACAACAACAATGTGCATGAAAGGGTTAAAGAGAAAATCGACATTTATTAATAAGTCGCGTTAGTTTATGGACGCTTTTACCCACGTCGTTATGCTCATGATGATTTTCCTCCCCCCCCCCCCCCCCCCCCCCCCCCCCCCCCCCCCCCCCCCCCCCCCCCCCCCCCATGAATTATTACTGATCAGTTCGAGAAGTACTTGGGAAGACTTAGGAAGCGCTAGCTACACGAGAGCGGAGTCTATAGATCGGGAAATCGTATATAATCATATAGATCGGGACTCATCTACGACCAAATAATGCCGTGCAATGTGAAGCTAAAGAGCTGGGTGTATAAGACGACGATTAGACCAGTTTGTACGTATGGAGTGAAGACATGGGCCATAGGAACTGCAGGTGAAGAAGCTGGAGGTTGCCGAGATGAGATGCCTGAGAGCGATCAGAGGAGTGTCATTGATGAGAGAAATGAAGCTACGGGAAGGATGCGATGGTTTGGCAGCTGAGGAACAAGATACAAGAGAGCAGACTGAGATGGTATAGGCATGTGTAGAGACGAGATAAGAATGGCATTATCAGATGAGTATATAGCGGAAAGAGTGAGAAAGAGAAACTGGAAGAATACCAAGTATATGTGACCAAGAAAGAGATGGGTGGATTGTGTGAAAGGGGATGGTAGAGTGGACCTGGGTATGATGTAGAAGAGATTCAAGATATGGCAAGATGGAGGGCGATAACAGTAAACTCGACCACCATGACGGGACAAACGTGATAACCTTTGTAATAACCAATTACTTTGGTAAGAGGCTGATGAGTTACTCATGCACTATACATGTATTTAAAAATATTATTTTTATTATTATATCAGGTCCGTTATTTTGACGATCTGGTCGTTGTATTGCTTGGCATCAATTCAGTTCCGATTACTTTTCTTTGAATCTAGCTTTTTTGTTGTTCGATGGGACTCAACATCTCTGGCAGAAACTCCCATTTTTTGTGTAGCCCAAATATTGGTCGAGTACATGCATTGTACTCGACTAATTGGCGTTTTGTTCTTTCTCGTGTAAAAATCGCCTCTTTTCTTTCTTCAGAAACGTCCAACTTTGAAAAATATTTCTTCATAACATAGTCTTTGTTCTATGTTTTTGTTCACGATTTTGCACTTTCACGTTTGTTGAGCACATTGTATTTTTGGTATAATGAAGCAATCCGCCAATAGCAGCATTGCTGTATAATGAACGTAAAACAAAAGATTTGTGCACGACCCCACAAGCTTGTAGCTTAAACATTAATCGTGGTAAAATAAAGGTTATCTATCTATCACTTTAGGCCAACCTCAACATAAATTGCAGCTCATTGTCAGCTGCTTTGATGTTCACCGCGTTTCCAGACAATTTAATTGACCGGACCGGGGGAGGGAGAGAGGGAGGGAGGGAGAGAGGGGGGAGGGAGGGAGGGAGGGAGAGAGGGGGAGGGGGAGAGGGAGAGAGAGAGGGAGAGAGAGAAAGAGAGGGAGGGAGAGAGAGAGGGAGAGAGGGAGAGTGAGTACCATATAAATGTTGAGTCGCAATTCCTAAGCTCCCCCCACAAAATTATTCAACATGGTATCATTAACCCTAGCTGTTAGTAGACAGTTCAAGTTGTTTATGGTGTTTGTATAGCATAAGTTTGAGTAGCTTGTGTTTAAAGTTTAAATTGAAATGTGTTCAAATAATAAATACCTGCATGTATGTCAACAATTATTCATAATTATAATGTTGCTTAGTGTCAGTGGGAGAAAAAATCAACAAAAAACTGTTATATGTGTATTAATTATAAACAGTCTTTTTAAAACAGTTTAAGAAAATAAGAGTATACTATTCATTGAACCAAAATAGAAAATGTTTTTTACCCAATCACTCAATGATATATGCATGCAGTAACTATAGTGCTTACTGTCGTGGCAATAGAAGCGTTCCTAAAATTTCATTGATGCAATATATTCTTCAAGTTGTTCAATTCATTTCATGAAAATTATTGCTAACTTCCTGTTTTGAATTTGATTGGTTTCTGGTTTTTGAACAACCAATAAGAAACATGATTATTTGCCCAATACCAATCAAAACAGGAGGTAACCAGATAGCCGGTCTGACCGCGCGAGGTTGTCAACGAATCTTATCAAATGAATTTGTCAACTTGAGGAATATATTGCAACAATATTTTTAGGAACGCTTCTATTGACACGACAGTAATTATAATATACATTAATTAATTAATTAATTAACAAACCAACATCAGTATTTCGTTGCTAAAAATCTTGGCAGTTTCCACTTTTTCACTTTGCTCTCATTACGTAGTACTCTACTGTTTAAATTATCATAATTTATAGTTTCATATAAATCGCACTTTTTAAGACTATTCAATTAAGATTTTAAAAATGATTGTATTAAATTTGATTTTACTTGTAAAAATTGTGTGGTTTAATTTGTAATAAATTGTAAATGTCTATTGCTGACAATTAGCTTTTCTTGTCAATAGTGACACATCTGGAGCTTCAAGTTTGAGTCCAGGACGTGTTGGTTATAATGATTATCTCAAGGTAGGAGGTTTTATTTGCTTGAGTGCTTGACATGTGCAGTTGTTAACTTTTAAAAGGCGTTGAAAGTCTTTTTTATTGCTAATGCTTTTTTATTCTCACAATACCGTAACTTCCTGCAATAAGTCTGTTCTTGGGCTTGTATTTCTTTGTTCAAATTTAGTAATTTTTGTCCTATTCATCAATAGCGACGCTATATTGAATAATGATCATTTGCAAAAAACAAACTTACTCTTGGACACTTCTTGGACGTATAAGGATAGATTCGTGCAACATCGCTGCGGTAAACGTTTTGCGTCTGCGCGAGTAGCCTGCTAATACAGACTCTTCACATCGCGCCCTGGGAAAATGGACGCGAGAGAAGAGTCTGCTCTTTAACACCGCTAATTGCGTCCCGTGATTATGCTGCCAGATTTTGGTAGTTGTCTCTCATTGGCTACTGAAAAGAATCACATTAATTATGCAATCAGACATGGCCAGACATTTCGGTAAAATTTATTATCTGTTAGATACATTTCACCAACACTTGTAGCCTTTTCAAAATCTTTCACGTAGATTCATTTACACGAGCAGTAAGAACACGTTCAAAATACCAGTCTTCGTAAATTTCGTAAAGTTCTAAGCTATACTATGCGAAAATTAACTTTTAAGTAAACTTAAGTTCAGACAATCCCTGCTTGGCTGTATGAGCTTTTGTTTACAATATTTAGTTTCCCTTATGCTTTAGCTTAACTGCTTATTACACTGACTTTCACGCACACTTATTTGCACGGGTAGAAAGAATATAGTCAAAACAATATTTTTTTGTAAATTTCGTGAAGTTTGAAGCTAAACTTTTTAAAATATTAGCTTTCGACTAAACAAATTTCACATAACAACACTCGCCCGGCTAGTTAAAATATAACTAATTTACATAAACTTGACGGGACGCAATTAGCGGTGTTAAATAGCAGACTCTTCTCTCGCGTCCATTTTCCCAGGGCGTAATGTGAAGAGTCTTTAAGAGTCCCGTGTTTAAATAAAGTTGATGTATGTATGTATGTATGTAGTCTGTATTAGCAGGCTACTGCGCGAGCTGTCGACTGAAAAAGAGTGGGAAACGATTGTTATTCTGTTTTAAACACACGATTTTTGAAAAATATAAGGAAACTATTGGAATTTGAAGGTTCGTAATTTCTGTATAGCAGCAGCATATTTAAGAAATGTTTCGTGGTTTGGCGTGCTCCATCGGTTATGGATGCACGCGGGAAGTTTGGAGAGCACGAAAAAAGCGTAAGATTGTAACAGAGAGTCGTAACACAAAATTGTAACACAAAACAACGGAAAACAATATTTATTTCGCTGATTAAGGTGGCTCCCTACGGTAATTTCAATTGGGGACTGGTGACTAGAAATAGTATCGCTACGCATGCGTAAATAGCGATCTTGTCAATTCGAAATTCTATGACCGCGTCGACATAGATGTTAGACTTGTAGACGTTTTCTTCGGTGAATTTTGCTAAAATTTTGTAAATAAGTAGTTTATAAAAAGTTCTAAAGTATACATCATTTTAAAAAATTTTCATAAGACAGAACGTTTTTAAATCGATAATTTTATAGCGAAAAATCTGTCTATACAACCCTCTCTGATTTTGTGCATGGATATTCTCCACAACAGTATCTATCATCTCAGCAATTTTTAAAAAATTTCACCGAAGCAAACTGAAGACATGCGGCTTCAATTATGCAATATTTGAAAATATACCGATGTTCCAACGTCATTATTACAATGGTAACAGCAAATAATTGAACTTTTTTATGGATATTTTATATCTGCGATAGTTCTGCTATAGTAAGGTCTACTTAGTATTTATCTAACAAATTTTTAAACTTGTGAATAACATTAGATAATGAGCGTATGAAATAGCGCGTATTTATTGAAACTATAGGCAGCCACCTTAAATGGGTTTCTCATTACGTTTGAAATTGCTGTGCTCCATCGAGTTATAGAGAAACGCCGTTATATTACATGTATGTTATAAATCAATATCTTTATTGACCTCTTCGTGATCTTCGTGGCCTTTTTTTAATAACACAAATGAGGCCGTTTGGCAGCGGTGTGGATTCGTGCATGACTGGCAAATTATCTTTATACATCCGAACATTATATTGCTTTATCCAATCATACAATGCATTGAAAATATGTAAAATAGCTCGGCTATTGGTGAATAGGCTCCATTATACATAACGCTGTGTGGCAGTTTATGTCTGGGTCCTAGGGAGTTAATATTTAAAAAGGTGGGATTTTTGTGTCTCAAGTACACCTTTGCAGAGGAATATATATTTGTGCCTACGATGTAGGGAAGACCGCTACATAATCTGTTCAATGACTACATAATGAGCTCATTTTTACCAAAAATTAATAATGTATTATTCAAAACTTGTTTGGAAAAACTATTTAAAATTGTGTTATAATTTCTGCTTTAATTTGATTTTTTTAGATTGATGATATATTAAAATATCAAATTCCTTTGAGTGAAAAAGTGGGCAAGAAATTAGTACATGATGAATACTTGTTCATTATTATCCACCAAAGTATGTGCTGCTTTCTATCAATTTTCTGTCAACCTTTATCAACTAATACACATTACACTGTAGGTTGCATATAATAAGAACGCACATCGCTGTATGAGCTTGTTAACAGGCTGAGGCTGGACAAATGTTGGGCTAGGGATATCGTACTGAGGAGTAATATTTTGTCGATTTAGGTATATAGATAAAATATTATACCAAAAACATTTTTTAAAAAACGTTAAAACATTTTTAGAAAAAACTTAAACGAACAAAGGTTTATAAGTAATTTACTGTTTTTTGTAATTCTCGTGAAATAAGTTTATCTGTCTTGACAACTAAACTTTTCTCCACCTCACATTGTCTATTTTCTCTCTGTGGATGTTATAACTGCAGCCGTATGAAGGGTTCTAAATGCGTTCTTTGTTGCTTTCTTGTAACAACAATTTCCTCGTCAACATCTGAATAGACAGGCGAATTTTTTTCTTGTTCCTCTATAATTAGTTCTAAATAGTTTATTTCTATTATAATTAGTCCGTTTGTCACTATAAACCACGCCCTGATATAAATGATGGGTTTATTTTTAGAATTTGGTAAAATATCAGGACTTCTTGAGCTTTCTTGGCTTTTCAGGCAGCACGTCACTTGTAGTTTACTAGTGAAGTGAGCAAGGAGGTGCACGTCAGAGAATATAGTGGTTTGTGGAAGTACCAGATCATTGTTCCCAAGATTCTGAGTACTAAATCTTTGGTGCGTAGGCAGTGTTTTGGATAGAGCAAAGTAAAAACGGGTGATAAACTGCCGTGATTAGTTTTCACAACGCAATACTGACGTTTCGAGACTTCACTAGAATAAAATGTGAAAGGCAGAAAGTTGTTGGTTTACACTGACATGTGCGGACCCCTATAGCTCTTTTCAATATAGCTTAGTTTATTTTATTTTTTTTGCTGTAGCATATGAACTGTGGTTTAAGTTGATAATCCACGAGTTGGACTCAATCAGGGACTTGTTATTTCAGCCAGTAAGTTTCGTTGCAATCTCGCATATTCATTGTTTCTGTGTTTACGTGTGTATGCAGGGGTGTAGTTAAGGCAAAACGTGATATGTCGTTAAATTGACGAGGAGAATTGCGATGTGAGGAGGCAATCTTGCGTTTTCTTTTAGGAACATACATTCATGTACGGTTGGAATATACAGATACATAAAAGTACATTACATAACTTTTTTGCTTTAGTTTAAATAATTTTTATTCATTTTTTAAAATTTATTTAATATTATTCAGGGGCCCCCAATTTAGCAAAGCTAGTTTAAATGGAGCCCTGACTAAACTAAATAATATTACAAAACAATTAATTGATTTAATATAACACAGCATAATTTGGTTATTTAGAAACTTGATGAAGGAAATACTCTGGTTATTGTATCACGCTTGGGTCGTATTGTTAAGATACAAAAGGTAAAATTATAACAGTGTGGTTGATTTCACAACTAACATCTTATATATTTGATTTATATTTGATATATTTGGAACAGTGCAATTATATAGTTTATTGCACTCCACAAATTGCAGATTAATGTTATCATGCCGTGACGGATTGGAGGACGGGGTACAAAATTACCCTAGGAATGATAAAATAGTTCACTATGTATGATTATAATATTTTGTGCTAAAACTTCCTTTAAAATGCTGGATTTTTAGAGCCTTATTTAGAAAGGGGGGAAATTCCAGCGACATGTCTTTGAGCCGCCTTAATTAAACGTTTATCATGCATTCGGGATGCAAACGATTACATGGATATTTTCATCCCGGCAAACCGGGCTAGCCCGCTCGCCATGTAATCGAAATGTTAAAAAAAACAACATGCGTTTTATATATAAAGCGGGCTAGCCCGGTCCATGTAATCACCCCCTAAAATAAAAATCGAGTTCACACTGAATGTGAATAGCAATGTTGCTGTTTTGTATAGGAAATTTCAAAACTTGCAATGTGAAAATTGAGAAATGTTGTCGTGTACAAAAAACAAGCAGTAATCATGATTTTGCACGTCGTACAATTAACAGTTTACACCATGCACTTGTGATATACTTAAAATTAAGCTAAAGTACACTGGCTATCAAATTTTTCAAATATTACTCGATCGTAGCCGTTTAAATGCCTAATTTTGTTCGCTATTATGTAACCTATACTAATTTCTTGAACTTTTTAAAAAATATGCAAGTTTATACAGACAATTTTTTCTCTATATTTCTTGAAGATTCTTGTCGACCAAATAAGTATACTGGAGACATTGACTCCTCACGACTTTGATGACTTCAGGTAAACTATAGAGAGTTAAGTAACCGGCAAGTGAGCCCTGGGCAAATGACCCCACAAATTTGAACTGATCAAATGACCAATGGTATAAATTAACACAAACAGTAGGTCACTCGGCCCAACAGTTCAAATAACGACGCTTATATACGCACGCGTTTTAACCCATTCTTCTTCTACGGTACTGGCAAGCGTGTACCGACGTTTTGTATCTAAGTGCCCGTACTAAAATTTACGGTTACGCGTGTAACGGCAGAACTTTGCGAAAACATCCACCAGTACCGTCAACCTCGTACGCAGGAACTTATATTCGCTCTACCGGAAATAAGACCAGAAATACGACCGCGCGCGATGCATGTATGGTAAAACTAATTACGTTACAGTTTAGTCTTCTTTTGGCGGTTGCTTGTGATAAAACATAGGTACGCAGTGCGTGCATGCGTCTACAGGTTTAATGGGTGCTACGTGTGGTGCTACGTGTTACATGATGCAGTTGTGTATGGTTCGTGAAATTTGTCACGCAAAAGCGTTCAGTGTGTTACTGCGTGCGGCTACTGGAAAATGTTTTAGAGGAGAAAATGTGATTTTTATAACTTTTTCTTTCTTTATCGTGGTAATTCAATTAGAACGTACAAAAGTTTATAAAAATAATATATGACGTATATAGTGACTTATGTGATATGGTCTAAATTAGGATTCTACATAAGAAAGAAGAAAGATTGTTCCAAAAATACATATATAGTTCGCATCTTTGGCGATAAAGTTTTTAGTAGTCTTTCGGGGGACCATACTGCACATGCATATATACATGCTCCAAGCCGAAGCTCCTAGTTGCTTTTCTCTCTTGGCCTTCGTAGATGCCTGCTACTTTCATGTTGAGGATAGCTCCATAAATACTCTGGAGAACACTCAGGAGTAACACTATCTCTGATATTTGTATAATTATTACCCTAATTCTAAGACTTCTAACCTTAACACAAAATTTTTAATCCTACCTCTTAGCCTTCAAGCCGCTCTCCTTAACAGGGCACTCAATACAGCTCAGTGCTCTCGTCCCCTGCGCGAGTCTTAAAAACTGGCCAGATTACAAAGCAAATCAAATCAGTAGAAAAAGCACAACATACGAGAGAATGTAAAAAGCCTCTAAGATATATAGAAAAAGTTGTTTTGCATAGGCAATGTGTCATGATGTGTTAAACAACTATTAGAGCGATGGACAGCTGCAGATAGTTTAGATGACGAGATACAATCAATCATACACTGACAAATACACTGACATATTACAGACAAAAATGTCTTCTTCCAAATTTTTTTAAATGTGGCTAAGTGTAATTTAGGCAAGGTAAAAAAGGAGACAATGCTAGTCAGCGGTCACTCATTATAATATGTGGGGAATTATCTCAGCGCTCATCAAAGTCTTGTCAGCGTGGTCTGAGCTTGACTGGTTTTGCGCGCGCTATCTATTTAGTAGATACTTGGGGATGTCTTGCTTTGCGCTGTGTTGACCCACCCAGCCACTCCTGATAGAATGCAAGGTAAGTATATATTTCCACTGCTTTTACAGTGTGACTGGTGCCTGGAGGTGGGCTTTGGCGGGGTTGCCATGGTTACCTCTGATCAGGGGGTGGCATCCCCCTGCGGCTTGGCAATTGGCGATCATCTCTTTTACTAAATCTTAAAATGATTTTTCAGCTCAACAATCTTTATTGTATTTTATGTTAAATTTTAAATGTTTATCATTTCAACTATGCAAGTATTAATCTGAACATGTACAGCCTTATCAATTTGGATGTAATACATTAAAATACAGCCAAGCAGGTTGAACATGCGAGGCGAAGCCGAGTTTTTTTAACCAGCTTGGCTGTATTTAGACATCGGAGGATGACAACGGATCTATATTTTAAGAGAAAATCGACCTCAAAGTTGACTGTAATCTTCCTCCAATTTCTAAATACTTTTCTTTTGAATTTTCCTCATGAATTATTAATGAGTTTGAGAAGTAATATTTAAACAACGCACGAGAGCGGGTGTTTCACTGGGACATCCAAACGTGTTTTTATCCATTGTTTTCTCGTGTTCGGATATTCCGGTGGGACACGAGCTCGAGTAGTTTCTCAAATGGGTCCAATAGTAATTACTAATGTCTTACTACAATACGACTACAGTTCGCACAATAGACGAATTTAATTCGAATTAATTTTGTCGGTATTGCGACGTAAATTGGACGTCGAGTTAAACGTCGAATTTCACTCGAATTTAATTGTTTTTACTTGGACTCGTGGAGCCTAAAAATGACTTCTTGAAAACATGGCGCCGAATTGTCACAGACAGAAGAGAAACATTTAATTCGACATGTAGATATTCGACATGACGATAATTCGTCGTGTGACTCGAACACGCACTACCGTCGCATTATCCGTCTGACTCAGACGAATTAAATTGCCGAGACGAATTTAATTCGTGTATCGAATTTAATCGAATTATACGTCGCAGTTTCGTCGAATGAAATTCAAACAATTAAATTCATCTGAATTAAATTCGTCTATTGTGCGACGTTTAGCGCAGACCTTACAATAAATTCTACCTTTGCAGGTGAAAAAGTGCTTCCTGTTTTCGTTCATACTTCTTTTTTGTTTTTATATCTTTAGAAAGTACTTATCTCCAGCTTCTGGTTTTCAGAGTTTGCAATTTCGGTTGATTGAAAATAAACTTGGAGTAATTAAGGTTAGAAATTTGTCTTGCTATTTTTTACCGTTCAGAAAGTTAGGGCAGGCACTTACCTGTACTAAGAAGGTTTCTGACTGGTTTAGATAATTGTTTATATAGCCAATCAGAAAACTCGTTTGTATTAGGTAGGTTTTTACCCATAGAGATCATAAATAAAACTAGACGGATCATTGGGGGGAAACTCCAGTCAAACGCGGGTGACCAATTGAAGGCTACCGTCTTGGATCAGTGGGGGGGGGGGGGGGGGTCTATTCGGTCCCAGACCTTTCCTACTATCTGGGACCTAGTAGTTTCATATCTGGGTTATCGAAGTCTGGTTAAAAAGATTATTGCCCAGCAAACTGTTCTTAAAAGAAGCATTGTTGAATTCCAACAAGAAACACAAATAATTAATAAGGTTTTATAGACTGACGTTTGGTTACTGTCCAGTAACATCTTCAGAGAGAGAGAGGAATAATTTACAGCGGTAGATTATAAATAACTTAACTGATACATAAGTAGATACTGACAGATGTGACAGAAAATACTAATGGGAAGAGAAGCGAGAGATCGGAAATAAAACAAGGAAGGTTGACAGAAGTATAATGAAAATGAACTAAAAGACGAAAATAAAATTTTAAGTATTACTTGAGTAGTTTTGTAACTGCCTTGCATGGTGAAATATGTTAGATTTCACGATTTACCAATATACATGCAACCGTGTTAAAATATATTTTTACTGCGTTTTTGTTCTGGACTGCTCAGGTCATCATCAAAGCTTGGCGATGTCCTGAGCAACACATGCAGATGACGAAAGCTCATCAAAGATAATGATATTTTACATGCAGGTTGTATTTGAAAAACGTGAAATCTAATCTTAAATAGTTTCTCCCTGCATACACATGCAGATGCATTGCGTTTAATACCCTGTCTACTTTTTCTGAATTTTAAAAAATAATAATAATTATTATTATAATAAATAATGATTATTATACACATTGCATTTTCCAGGAAAAGAGAATAAAGCACAACAATAGTGATTACAGGTATTAACTGCAATTTGTGAACGTGTAATTTATACAATTTTCTTTGTGTGAATATAGTACATAAAGGTGACGTCATACGGGCAACATTTTTCTTCAAAACGCGTTGAAAAGCGTTGTTGCACATATTACCACCCACCTTAAACATTGTCACGCAACAAAGTAGACGCCAGTTCTACTGTAGTATCGGCAATGAATAATGTTTATGAAAGGATTTTGGCATCACAACTTTTGACATATGTTCAGGGTTTCCTATCTGACCATCTATCGGCATACAGAAAAAACTATAGTTGCCAGACAGCATTGTTAAGGCTTATTGAAGATTGGAAGAAATGTCTTGATAAAGGTGAAGTTGTTGCCATGATTGCTATAGATTTATCCAAAGCATTTGTTAGTCTTCCACACTCTTTGTTGATTGCCAAACTACGAGCTTATGGTATCGATAGTCAGATTTGCTCTTTGATTAATGATTACCTACATGGTAGACAACAAAGGGTAAAGCTTGGGGATACTTATTCAACTTGGCAAAATATTGAGAGGCGTTCCACAGGGAAGTGTGTTAGGCCCATTATTTTTTAATATTTTTCTTAATGATTTATTTTACTTTATTACTCATGTTAAGCTAAATGTGTATGCAGACGATCAGCAGCTTTATGATTCAGATATTGATCAATCTAAATTATTTTCGAAATTAGATAGTGAATTATCAACAGCCATAGTATGGTTTAGGGATAATGGTTTAATGGCAACTCCAGATAAATTTCAGACACTTGTTGTAGGATCGACTGATCACAATTTTGAATTTGTTGCAGATAATGTACAAATTGAGAAATATGATCATATTGATCTATTAGGGATTAACATTGATAATGAGTTGAAGTTTAACAAGCACATTTCTAATGTGTGTCATAAGGTTAATAAGCAAATTCAAGTGATAAAGCGTTTTCGGCACCTTGTATCAAGTGAAATTAAGGTTCGCTTGTACAGTGCTTTTATCTTGCCATTTTTCCAATGCTGCATGTAGCAGTGTTTGGCATTTCTGTGGTGCCAGAAATGCTTAATAAAAAGGTGCTTGGTCTTATATTAAACGATCGGGTCAGCTCTTATGGGACCCTTCTTGAGAAAATGGGTATGACTTCACTTCAAAATCGTCAAATTCAGGATATGCTTGTTATTGTGTATAAATGCTTGGAGTGGCAGGTCACCAGTATATCTGAATTATCTTCTTGAATGGAGGTCAACACTTATAATTTAAGAGGATTGCATAAGCGTGTTATTCCCAAGGTTCGAACTACTAAATTTGGCTTCCATTCATTTGCCTATTATTCCTCTAAGTGTTGGGATCTTTTGGACGATGACATTATGGCAGCACCAAATATTATCTCTTTTAAAAATTCGATTCGAAATTTCATTGTCGATGAGACCTTTTAGCATCTAGTCCCAGTTGATGTTGGAGGATGTCATTGACAGTAAATTTACCAGAAATACTTAAACGCAACAACCCCTCGCCCGCTTTTAATACGTTAAATATACATAAATAACCCCCCCCCGATTAAACTGTTTTTGTATACAAATATAACCCCCTGGCCTCCTTTACATCCTGTTTTATCACTTTTATGAATGTAGTTTTTCTATTATTGACCAATTTCCAAAGCAATGTTTTATTCCAAAATAATAAAGCAGTGGCTGAGGAAAAACTTGTGTCACGACCTAATAGCACCAGAAACTGATGGCAAAAACAAACAATAATTACAGACGCTTATATCAAGGTGCCTATTAAACTGTTTGAATATGATTCCTCATGTTCCAAATATAATGTTGAACCTCAAAGAAAAACATCAGAACAGAAAAAAACGTAGGTAACAGCCTGAAAACTATAGGTATAATAAGAGAGGAAAAACTAACCAGGGAAGAACTATAATGCAAAGTTTCACTCGAACCATGGGAAAAGCGCCTGGGAAAATGTATATTATTTGACAAGATTTTTGCTGTTTTAACTGAGTTTAATACTGAGAAGGTTTTGGATATATACCGATTCTAATCAGCTAAAGAAAGCTGGTAAGTTAAATACGAATCACTGCTTACCGATAAATTTTCTTTTGGCTCTTCTCAGATGCTGCAAACACTGCCATATGGGCTACAGCGTTTGGTTTCCGTGGTTTTCTCGTTCGGTTCTTAGCAAAAAGCAATCAATTCTCTTCAAAATGTGAAAAGCTGTTTGTGTTGATGTTCCTTTCAATTCACTGTTCTCTCTCGAGCCAAGATATATCAGTGCATAAGTCGTTTGCTGGCTTTGAACAGACACACGAAGAAACATCTTTTTGTTTTTTCAGTCACATTTGGCGGCATCTTTTCCGATCTTATAGCAATTTTTCATGCTTTTTCAATGGTTTCTAGTCGTGTTTAATATTGTTTGGTTCATCCCACTGCAACATCTCTTCTTAGCTTTCCTTTATCGGTCATTTGAAAACCAATTTTTCTGACAAAGATTTTGTTTCGCTTGAGCCGCGAAAGTTGGCGATTTGATGGATATATGTATATATACATATAAACATCTTGCAGAATTTCTTTCCCCTTCGCGTGTAATTTCGCGTGTAAGTGGACTCCACACACGTCGAGATTAGCACCCTCACCCGGGCTCCGGGCCTTCGGCCCTCTGCCCGGGCTCGGGGATTATATTTGGTATTAATATTTTGTTGTGATTTTTTGTTGTTTTTTTTCCTTTTGGAAAATACGTACCAAATTAACTTTCCATTATTTTTTTGCGGAGATACTAGCAAATATGCTAATCAAAAAATCCGAGTTGAAATAAAGTTTTATGTATGTATGTATGTATGCTGCAACATGCTGTTTCAACTTGCAACAACGAAATTTTGTTGCGTGACAATGTTTAAGGTGGGTGGTAATACGTGCGACAACGCTTTTCAACTTGCGACGCTACAATGTTGCGGCAATTTGTTGCTCGTATTACTTCACCTTAAGAACAATACAAGAATTTTAACGACGAATTTTTTGTGTATTCCTATGTGCATGGTTTTGCTAAAGCTTGTTTATTTTAATTCTCTATTTTTGATTTAGTGACGCCGAAGGACTTAACGAAAGTGAGAAAGAAAGAATGAAAAGTTCTGAACAAGAACATTCTTTGTTAAGCCTTATTGATGTATGTATGCTTAAGCAAAAATCTTTTGCTAACTTTTTCGTAAATATAATGGACTTTCTACTGAATATGTTTATAGAAAAACTCCAATGGTGCATTTTGGAGTGAGATTTTACAGAATTCTGAAGATTATAAAACTTCATAGAAAACACAAAAGATTACAGATTTCAGATCTTTATATCCCCCCATTGAAGACCTATAGCTATACAAAGAAATAGGTTTATTTTGTTAAGTTTTGGCGCCCCTTCTGCAACCCCAGCTGGGGGGGCCTTGCCCCCCCCCCCCGCCCCCTCCCCCCCTCGCCACCAAGGGGTTAATGTACCTGTGCACATCATGCGACATTGGGTGACCAGATCAAGCGACAACGAGAGCATGGCTTCTCTCATGTGCCAAACTTAATGCATGAATTGATCTAAGGAGGATTATATACAGCCTTTATTTACAAATGTTTAACTAGTTATACAACAAGTTTCATAAAATATAAGAGTTGCTATTTGAGAGATTCTGTAATATGGAACACAAGTGAGTGTTCTTGCTCTGATCTAGATACAGCCAAGCAGGTTGAAAATACGAGGCGGAACCTAGTTTCATAATAATTAAGAAATTGGAGAAAGAACGCTTACAAGTGTTTAGCTTCCCAAACGAATCTATATTTTATGAGAAAATCAAAGAAAATTAAAGTTTGCAAAATTGCATCATGATCTAATTCCTTCGAGTTCCAAGTACTAACCAGATAAGTACTAACTAGCGATGGCCTATTTGGTGTTTAAAATATCGCGTCAATAACACCGCTTTCTATTGAACGAACGAACGAACGAACGAACGAACGAACGAACGAACGAACGAACGAACGAACGAACGAACGAACGAAAGAACGAACGAACGAACAGGTGGAATACAAAGTGCTGCTTATACTCGTGACTTACCAGGCACCGCAATTAAATATGTATTTATTTTGATTTTTTATATATTTCCAATTTGTATTTTGTGATAAAAAACCCCGGAGGGATTAATTGTCGTTTCCTTCGCGACTAGATATTAACTGTATATTATTTCTTTTTCTTATTTTAATTTAAGAAATGGTTAAGCCGAACTCCTGGCCTTGAACCAGATGGCTTTGACTTTACTGGAAAATTAAAAAGAGGTGTTGAAATGTGGCTGAAAGATTTAGAGGAGGAAGCAAATGTAAAGTTGTCTTTGATATTTCAATTCTTGTTGCACACACATTACGTTGATTTTATATTTTGTTTTTTTTGTTCTCTAGAATGAAGACAATAAAGAAGAACAAGAAAAGTTACTGAAAGATTTTCAGTTGAAGAAAGTTAGTATTTCTAAAATGAAGTTAAAGTGATTAGATATACACCCGAACCTCTCGTAAAGACCATCCTAAATGTCAAGCATATGGGTGGTCGCTTACAAAAGGTGGTCGCTTACAAAAGGTGGTCGCTTACAAAAGGTGGTCGCTTACAAAAGGTGGTCGCTTACAAAAGGTGGTCGCTTACAAAAGGTGGTCGCTTACAAAAGGTGGTCGCTTACGGGAGATCAGACCCTAAAAGCTCTAAATGATTTATTTAACGTCGTTACACACAGGATGTGGTCGCCCATTCATCCGAGCCTGAGGCTCATGATTAAAGTGCACGACATAAGCTAAGACCTAAGTGTTGATTTTACGGAGGGAGGAAAACCGCAGAACCCTGCGAAAAACCCTCGAAGCACAGGAGAGACCAACTAAACTCTACTCACATGGAATTCAAGTTCGAGAACGGGGTTATTCCCAGACGGTCACCCATCCAAGTACAGTAACCCCGTCCAACTGGGCTTAACTACAAGAGGCAGCGCCCTAACAGCACACGCCACCCGTGCTTCCCTGTCAAAATTTAGTCATTGAATCCCATGCATATATTTGCAGATTTTTGTGCTTTATCTACGTTGAAAAGTATCGATGCGTGTCTCATATAAAACGAATGACATATAAGATGAGAAATGACAAAAGTATATATTATATACATATGATACGTCTACAAAATTCCTGCTTATTGGTTGATGATTGGCCCATTGGCTGATGCTGTTGGCATTCTAATGGTCTTCATGCGATATTACACGGGTCGGGAGGACTATCAGCGACGATTTTGAAAACTAGAAATGTTGCCGAAAAAAACTGATGCGTATACATGCCATTTGCAAACGATTTTAGCGGATTTTTTTGCGGTAACATGCATGTTGCATTAAGAAGCGTCGTTACCTAGATTTATTATGAAGGTTACGTGAACAGCTGTTATAACAAACGCCATTTTAATCGTTATAATTTGAACATTGCGAACAAAATGTAAAGAGCCAGAACAATGGGTCCATATATAAGTTCTGCTGAGCTTGACTTATGTAGTAGGATTCAGTAGAGGATTGCCTGAAGTTGCGGGATTAAGATAATTTATTTATGAATAATTTGTTTTATTTGTAGGATCAATTCAATGACTTTTTTGATGAAGAGAAGCATCACAGTTTAAAGAAAAAAGGTATATTATTGTCAATAGACGTTTTTTTCTGCATCCATAAAGGCTGATATGCGACATGCATGTATTTGGTACTATTATTTCATCAGGGAAAATTTCTATTTCGTAATTTTTATAATTTTCAACACTTTGTTAAATTCATCTAAATGATTCCAAAATGTGAATGTTCTCAGATTGTGACTGTGAGTCTTACTGTGAAGTGTGAACATTTGAATGCAAAATCGCCGGTACATTGTGTACTATATCAATGTCGTTAGCTAATGTCTACAAGCAATTCTACTAATTTACATTATTGTCCTGTGTATTTGTTTTTATGTTATGCTGTTTTTTAGGTGACAGACGTTTATCATTCCAAGCCATGCAAGGCGCACTGTTTATATTCTTTTATCGGTATGTGTTTATATTCCACTGTTACTTAACGTACTTTAAAGTCGAGAACCGTTTAAAATTACGACGATACTGCTGTCTATCGAGTGCTCTGATTACTTCTGGTAATTTTATGAATTGTCTGAATGTAACCAATACGAACATGCAAGAAAAAAACACACGTTGGTTTCCCATGCAGACTAGAGTCTTCTCCGCCTCGCCACAACCGAGTGGGAAGATTACTGGGAACGAGATTTGGAAACGCGGCACGACGTGTGCTCTTTCACACTTGCGGCTAAACACGTTGTGTTTTTGACATAATATAGCAATCAGCCAATAGCAGCGTTTAGCTTCAATCGCTTAACCATGCATGTTGTGTAAATATTAAACGTAAAACAACTTAAATCAACATAAATCACGGCTTGTTCTTAGCCGTTTTGATGTTCACTGCGTTTCCAGGCAATATAATTCTAGGGACTATGCTTAAACAAAAAACCTTTCAGTGTTGTCTGTGTTAGTGTTTTTTTCTCATCCACTCCAATTTTTTCTTCAAAGGGATGAACCCAGGTTCAATCAACCTTACCAAATGATTTCCTTGCTGATGGATATAGATTCCCTACTTATCAAATGGCGCTGTAAGTAATATTTAAAGGTACAAAATGAGGACTAGACCAGGTTTTCAAGTACGAGGAATTCGTTCCAGTCCGAGGCGAAGCTGAGGACTGGAACGAATGCCGAGTACTTGAAAAACCTGGTCTAGTCCGAATTGGAGGCCTTTGAATGACTTCTCAAAATTATTTGGTGTATTCCCAAATGAATTAGTGTATTATTATTATTATTATTATTATTATTATTATTATTATTATTATTATTATTATTATTATTATTATTATTATTATTATTATTATTATTATTATTATTATTATTATTATTATTATTATTATTCCCATGGCTCTTGGCGTCATATTTCAAGTCCTAGGACTAGAAATATTATTTTCTAGTCCTTGGACTGGAAATAACATTTCTAGTCCTCTTCCCATTACTTCCCTGGTATTTCAAGTCCTTTCACGTGGTAGAATTCAGCGCTTGTGATTATCTCATGAATTATTAATGAGTTTGAGAAGTATTTATCAATACTAGTTCAGCCATATAGACTTTAGTAGAGTGTTTTTTACTCGGGCTATCTGTGCATGATAGACCCGAATATTAAATTCGGCTTTGTGTTTTTCTATTTCGTTTAAACATATTTATTCTAAACAATTACCCCAAGAGCATAAGCTCATCTAGGGGGCTCTCGTACAAAAAAACAACTTTCAAACTATATAAAGAGGCAATAACTAGAAGTACATGTAACAAAATATATAAAGATAACATATTTGTGATACTGAAACAAGCTTCCGGAAACACATACACCAAGCAAATTTTACATACCTGATTGTATCTCCGAGAACTTGTTGCAGTTTTCTACAATTAATAACTTTTATTAGTGAACTGAGAAGCGGGATGTAGCAATAATAAATTCTTGAACAGCAAAAAATACTCATTTACAATTCGAGTTAAAATTAACATTATAACATCCACAAAGTAAGAACGAAAGCTTCTCAGTTTCGTTAGAGTTATACCAGTAATTCCCAAGACATTCTGCAGCCGAAGTATAAGAAGACTAGAACAGTAAGTATTCCAAAGAGGACAATGCAACAAATAATGCTTAGTAGTTTCGCGATGGTATCCGCACGCACAAGCAGGGGAGGGTATCAAGAGCATCATTTAAAGTACTATTTTTTAACCGAAGTCTTGTATGTCTGAATGGGGGGTTCTGAATGTCAGTTGTCAGTTAAAATTTTGGTCTGTCAGTTAAACATCAGTTAATAAACAGATAATAATGTGTGCGTATGTATTTCAAGATATAAATGTTTTAGAACAATTAGTAAGGGACATGAACTCGAGAGAATAATAATGATAAGGTGTACTCCGAGTGACGAACCATACCATAAAAACTCACTTGGCCCGGCTGGGATTCCGATTAGCAAACCGAAAGTCGTGGTTTCGAATCCCAGCCGGGCCAAGTCCAGTCATTCGTGGGGCAAAAAGTGAGGCAAAGTTCTAGGCCCCTGCGCGGTTTGCAGGTAGGTTTCAGTCTCCCACAAAATGCTTTTTTTACACGGCCACCGGTCTTGAGCGAACTGCGAAGGCTCGAAAAGGTTTGAAAAATTATTTATTGAATTTTATCACGCTTTGCTATACGTGCATTTTAAATTTTGATTGGTTGTGCTATGCAGTGATTGTCTATTTGTTGCTATAGTAAAAGTCATTGTCTTTACAAAACGTGCACCGAAGTTTGTCAGACGTCAGTGAAGAAATTAAATCAAACTTTTCGTTATATTATAAACCATATATTAGAGTTTCGTCACTCCGAAGAGGATACAAAAAATCAACACAAACTTAGTATAGAATATGCCGTTTAATAGTATCAGTTTTGTCAGTGTCGTTTTGTTTAAAAAACATTCCGCATTCGTACCGAAAACAACAACTAGCCGTGAGTAAACGTGAAAAATAAACAATCTAGTTGTCAGTTATTTCTTAAAATATCCAAATATACATTCGAACAAAAAATTAAAGGAGGAGAAATAAGAAAATGACATTAGATGTATATTATGAAGTATCAATACATCTTCAAAGTCGTACAAGAATAGCTTTCTCACTCTTGTTCTCACTTTTTCAGCTGGCTGTTTCATCCTTAGCCAGCAAATTAAGGACGTCTGTTTTCTCAGCCTATTTTCATCCCTAGCTTAATTTACTGTATAGTTTTGGACTGCTATACAGTAAATAAAACAACAGCACTGCACAACAATGGGAAACCATTAAATGCACGTTTAGTCTGATAAATAATTTTTTCAAACCTTTTTTCGAGCCTTCGCAGTTCGCTCAAGACGGGCGCCCATGTAAAAAAGCATTTTGTGGGAGACTGAATCCTACCTGCAAACCGCGCAGGGGCCTGGAACTTTTTGCCTCACTTTTGGTTTACGCGTTAGCGTTCCAGGTATCAGATTTTAACTTACATCGAGTTCACTGAGTTTTCTCTACTTGTGCGGTATGGTTCGTCACTTGGAGTACACCTTATTATATAAATCTTTAATTAAGAGACTTCACAACTGCCATAGTAATGCAAGCTGTCAATAAGTTAGTATTGTTGATAAATAAGAATGAGCGACACGCGAGACTTTCCCAAAGCCCGTCATTCTCGCCTTCTCGCCTTCTCGCTACGGTTTGTCTTGAATAAAACAACAAAGTAGTTGAGGCAGGTCTAGCAAAACTTGAACAATGCGTTTGGACTTCGGAATAGAGATTAAAAGAAAGTTACTGAAGCTTGTAACACTAGTATTGTAAGCATTATAATACTAAAAGTAAAATACGATCAAAAACAGAAGGGTATATTTTCCGTTTAAATTCTATTTATTTTTCTGGTGTCGAAAATCGGCATTCTTGCGCAATCCTCGTCCCAGTGTCCTTTGGTAATGCGTTACTTGCATGTACGTTGATGGACATCAATATAATTTCAAGATTTAAGATTTCCTCTGCTCTAGATTTAATATTTCAAGTTTATGCAGCCAACTTACTTATGCCTTTGTTTTTACTTTGTCGTTGTTGTGCACGTTTACATGGCACATGTATTCCCTCGTTTCAGGAATTGCTATAGCTCGAGTGAACGCGTATCAAGTAGGTGTCTTGTTTTATATAGGTTTGTGCACGCATGCATGTTCACCCAGTAACTTAATTAAAGCTAGACTTCCGATAAAGGAACTTGATCCAACAGGCTGGTACAGACCGTGATGCGGCACAGCACGGCTCAGGACTGTGCAGTCCAGTCTAGTGCAGTGCAGTACAGTAGAATGTGAAGTTAAAAAATGTTTGGCCGATTAATTTAACAGTTCCAGGCCACATTCTTTCAGATATAAAAATAGGCACGGCCAGGCGTTCATGTATATCTACTGCGTTTTATGCCTATAAGTTATAACTACAGCACAAGTGCAGTACTATATGGTAAAAACAATGAGGGACCAGTAGAAAACTTGGGGTCATTGTCTAATTTTTACAGTAATAAGTTAAGTATACGATTTATTTCGTTTTACCTAATTACCTATTTGACAGAGGACCACAACAATTTTGCAATTACTGTGAGCCCTTGAATCTAGCAGCTAAGATCGATTAAGCTATAGCCTAGTTTCTAGGCCTTTCGCTTCCACCAAGAACTTGGCCGTGTAGTCGGTTTGGGTTCTTGGAAAACTGGGGATAGGATTAAGCTAAAATTGATTTTGTGGTGTGTGGAAATGTCAATGTGTAGAACTTAGAGAAAAGTCATCAAAGCACATGAGTGCACCGACAAATCTTACTAGTAATATCAATTGAAATGAGTCCGGGTAGATGGTCAACTATTAAAGCTATGGTTCGATATAAAACACTTCAACTGTGATAGTGCTCTTCTTCTCGCCCGAGTCGGGCCGTCTTCCGCTCCGTCGGTATCCTCATTCAGTACGTAGCGGACTACTAAAATCTATGGTAAAGAAAGTATTGTAAGTAAGCTTTAGAATTTAGATTACTTTAATTTGTTATAACAATGTCAGACGATAATACAATCCAGTTGGCCATATTGCAACCTCGTATCCAGGGTCTTATCAGCGGAGATACGACTCTGGGTACGAGGTTGGCCATATTGACTCGTCTGAATATGAAGTCATCATTCCAACAAAGTCTTACTACATCACAATTAGAAACTTACTACAATTCATACGGAAATTTGTAAAACCTTTTCTTCAAATCTCGCTCTTTGATTTAAAAAATATGGCGGTCATAGCATCGAATACTTGGTGTACGGTAGTTATTTTGGCTTCGGTGGTTTGTCGTCAGTTGTCGCTTCATTCTTCTACGTTTTGATTGGCTCCGAAGGCTTTCTATTGTTAGCTACTTAGTTAACTTAGCCATTAACTTAATTAACATCTACTCACGGTGATAGCTATTACTATTGTTGATGATGATGATGATGATGATGATGATGATGGTAATGATGACAAAAATTCTGCACACTCTTCTCCTTGTAACTGGGCAAAACCAATGACCACCAGCGAGAAAGTACAAGCAACATGTCTCACCTTTTAAACTTCTATTAACAATTATTGTTACAGTTAAAGTGGAAATACCTTCCCTACCCTGCGTCTGTAGTTTGTTGTGTATTTCTGTAGCCGCTACAGAAACGTGAGAAAAATCTAGCGATAAAAGTCGCTTATTCTTGATTTATATTTGTTTGTTGGTATTGATTTGGGAGAAACATTCGTTATATTATGATTAAAGTCCGTGAAAGCTAAATTATACTTTTTATTCACATTTTTCAACAAAAAAATTTCCTCACGCTTCAGTAGCGACTACAGAAATACAGCAATACACAACAAACTACAGAACTGGAAGTGGGAAGATATTTCCATTTTGACTGTAACTATATAAATATTAGCAAGTTTTACAAAATGTTTACGTACACATTTCAATGTACCGTGTATATAGTCTTTCAGACTTTCACAATCACTACGATGTTTGTTTTAACGATTCTCTCGTGTCTAAAATTCTCGTATTAACAAATGTTTTGTTTATTTCAAGATAATCACGCCATATTGGTTCAGCGAATGATTGGTTCTAAACTTGGAACTGGGGGATCATCTGGATATCAATATCTTGTAGCCACAGCAAGGTACGTCGTGTTAGATGTAATACATATTTGGGTGATAAATATTATTGCCCAGCAGATAACTTTTAAAAAGACCATAAAATGTTAAAATATTTTAACCTTCTCAATGTATTCGTGTTCGATATGGTCTTTTTAAAAGTTATCTGCTGTGCAATAATATTTATCACCTGACTACGTTTTCTGTGGTACCTCCATCGCTGTAATACATATATTATATATTTTGGTGACTCTGCATGACGAAACACTACTTCTCGTGTATGATAAATGACATCAAAGTCAACCGTCATGAGACTCTATTCACGAGGTGTATAGTGTTATTGGCCTGTGGAAGCAGTACTTGACTTAGTCGTGTTTTAAATGGTTGCTAGTGTCTTGTCAATATTTTGGAACGCAGGCAAGTGCAAAGAGTATTCAGTCACGAAATTTTAACTTTTCGACTGGAAAAAAAAGCGACAAAATGCTCTTATTTTATGGTTACGTACGTGCAATTCGCATGGCTGAAAGAATTTAGAACCATAGGCAAAGTTTAGTTCTCAGTTTTCGCTCTTTCGCCGTGGTCCTGTCTGCTGATTTTATAACCATTGGATTTTGTGAAAAGAAAAAAACAAACCATCAGACAACTTAAAACACATGCATTCTGTATCTCACCACATGCATTCTGTATCTCACTGACAATTATCTAAAAATTACTATTAGAACTGTGTTTGTTTAGTAAACATGTATAGATTATTGAGATGTTAGGAATTCGAAGAATACCGGTTTTCATCAAAAATCAACGTTGTCACAACATAAGTCAAAGTTTCTCACAACGTTAATGTGCTAGCTGGGTTGTATTTAATTACATCATGAATTATTATTATTAAACGTGAGATGCCATACCAACGTCCGTCCGTCTGTCTGTCTGTCTGTCTGTTTGTTTGTTTGTTTGTTTGTTTGTTTGTTTGTTTGTTTGTTTGTTTGTTTGTTTGTTTGTTTGTTTGTCTGTCTGCTCTTTCCAAAAACTGAACAGCAAACTGCGGCCCGCGGTCACCGTAAATAGATCTCTTGTCCTTAGTCTGTATAATGAAGTTATGAATGTTTCAAGCGGGATTTAAAATCTAATCTTGAGTTACTGAACCTAGTGCTCTAGTTAGGCATGGTTAGGCATGGTCTAGTTAGCGCGTTGCCTCTCACCGCTGAAGTTAAGCCCGGTAGAATGGGGTTAGGTTGGGTGACAACATTAGCTCATGTAGATGAAGTTAAAACTCCTTATCAACTGAGGAACTCTGAATTCTCTTTTATCCCATGACACACCCAAAATTCATTGTTCCAAGAGACGTGTTAAATCTTTTATCCAACTGTCTTAAACGACGTCAAGTGGGCAGGGCTTTGAAGAGAGGGAAATTGTGGGGTAAAAATGCTCATTAGTATATGTGAAAACTAGTGGGATAACTAGTTATCCCACTCGGATAACTACTTATCACGCTAACACTGCTAATTATAACAGCAAATGGTTTTCATTCACAATGAATTCACTGAAACAAAGCATTTTATCGTTTATTAGAAATGTGTTTTAACCTTGCTTTAATTTCAATCAGCTATTGACTATTGTCTTCTCATGTAATTTTGAGTGTGTCGTGGGATAAGATGGTTACGGCCCCTCGTGGCTGTTAAACGAACGATGTTAAATATCCCGTATCACACGAGTGACCATTAATTAACCTATACTTAAACCTCGTTTTGCTAGAACAAATATTTTAAAGTATACTCATATTTTCATAGAATTACTGAATACTGTAATGGAACAATTTACCTCTTTTTATTCGTCAAGCTAGTTCAATTAACTCTTTTAAAAATAGTGTTTCTTATTTATTTGAACAATATGTTGTTTCTTAGGGTTTTTTTTTGTTGTTTTTTTAATTAATTCGTAATTATTTTTATACATTTTTATAATTTGTAACTTATATACTAACCGGGTAGCTATTCTTAAGGGGAATATTCCCTGTTCATAGCTTTCCCTCAACAAGTATTTTGGTTGTGAAGCGTAATAATAATAATAATAATAATAATAATAATAATAATAATAATAATAATAATAATAATAATAATAATAATAATAATAATAGTAATAGTAATAGTAATAGTAATAGTAATAGTAATAGTAATAGTAATAGTAATAGTAATAGTAATAGTAATAGTAATAGTAATAGTAATAGTAATAATAATAATAATATAAAAAAATTATATGAGTAGAGTTGTTGGTTCTCTCCTGTGCCTGCATGGATAGTTTTCCACCGGGTTTTCCTCTCTCCGCAAAATCAACACCATAGTTTCCCCAGTTAACTACTAACTAGTTCTAGTTCCATGAAGGGGTGAAGGCCATTAGGTTATCAGTGTCTAATCACTCGTACGTTACCCTCAATAGATAAAGTCGCTTTTTTCTTACAAGTTGCCTCAATAATTAAAACTGCGGACCGGTATTGCGGTATCCCGAAGGTGCGAGTTCAAATCCCGCTCGAGTCAACCGAATTTTTCGGTTGACTTTAGTAGTGTTTCTCATGTTACTCTGAGGCTGGTTCTGTGTTTGTCATGATAGTACTAATATATTGAGTTCTCTTTGACAGTGACCGTTACAAGATCTTCCTTGACTTGTTTAACCTGGCTGCATTCATCATTCCTCGAAAGTACATGCCAAAGCTTGATTCTTCTATGAAAACGCGTTTGTCGGTTTTCACTCTGGAAACTACGTCAGCAGAAACTGGAGAATGCTGTGACTTGTGACTGTGCACAATTTTTTGAAAACATACTGTATATATCGCCGTTTTAAGGATACTAAATGCGCACAGAATAATTAAAATTCATTTCGAACGTGTAAAAAAGTAGGGCAGTGTTTTGGATAGAGCAAAGTGAAAAGGTGGTAAACTGCCGAGCGCGAAAGCCTTCATTAGAGTAAAATGTGTGATTAAAACATTTTGCTTTGATGAAGGGTCTGCTCATAACGTCAGTATTTCGTTGCTAAAAATTTTGGCAGTTCACCAACTTTTGTAATATTTATTTCTTTCGTGACCATCATCGTGATCATGATCACCACATCATTATCATTATCATTATCAGAACCACTACCATCATGATGGTAGTGGTTCCGCATTAATCCATCATTGTCACTATATATTATTATTATTATTAGGCGAACCTAACAAACATTTCACTTGACTCTCAGAAGCTAAGATGACTACCGCTGTGGCAGTCGAAACGTCAGTTCTATCACCACCCCACTAACAGTCTTTCTCAAGACTACACTAATCTAGACGAGCAACCCTTGTATGTACCAATAATACTCCTAAGTTCAATTGTTCAAACTATTTAATCTTACGTAGCTACATAGTTTAACTTCACCTGGCTGCGTTGGGAATTTATTTGTTCTTTATATCTTATTAAATCAAACATTTCTCCCCCTTGTAACTAGTTAGTGCTATATGCAGGTAGGAATTTATTTATGTATTAATCTAAGATTTAATAAAAAGTTGTCTCTCTGTCTCTCTGTCTCTCTGTCTCTCTGTCTCTCTGTCTCTCTCTGAATACCCGATTAAATATACTACACTATGCAAATACATCTAACGTGTGCACTCAGCCGTCCCGCATCCAAATAATATTTCGTTTATATATCGACACTTAAAAACGTTCCTACGGTTTTTCGATTTGACTCCTCATTCTATCTTCTTACGATTTCTTCACTTATAAACGAGGGTTTAGTTAGGAATGATTCTAGGCTGTGTTCTGTTAGGTTGTAACCCTAATATAATATTCATGATATGCTATTAATCCAAGTCTACACGTTATCTCTGCCAATTCAGTCATTTATGATAATGATAATGATAATGTCTTTATTTATCTGATAAAATACATATCAAATATTACAATTAGTGTATTAATACAAGAAAAACGAATACATATCAAAGGTTACAGGGAATGGCTAACTGATATTTAAAAACTAACCTATTAAAAAAACTATCTTTAAAACGGTTTGTACTAACTTTGGGTAACTGGCTACTCTTATATCTTAACCTATGCGACGATTCCTTAACTCTAGGTAAAAGTTCATAAAGTGGGTGACTAGTGTTTGTTTTGATCTTTTGGAAAAGCTTGCGATCACAATGAGCTGCAACACATCTAAGTGTAAAGAACTGGCTATAACTAAAAAAGGAAACACATCTAGCTATCCCAAATTATATAACATACCACAACATAGTAGCTTAGTTATATTTGGAGTTACACTGCAATCCGATTGCAAGTTTACGTTACATGTGAGAAAAAAATTAGGTGAAGCGAATAAATGCCTATACGTTATTAGAAGCCTATAAGGAAAGAGGGCTATTCACAAGAAGAGGTGGACCACCTTTTTAAGGCTATAGTCTTACCTAAGATCACCTACGGCCTTCCAGTTTATGGAGCAAGTCAGGCTGACCTGAATATTATTCAGTGTTTCCTCAGGAGGTGTTTTAAGAGGCAGTATATCTCAAAATTAATTGATTTTTACGAATTATTAGAAAGTACCATTAACATCTGTCCAATCCATAAACTTTTGTAGCACTATCTCTGAATTATCTGGGGAGTTGTTTCTTACTGTTGCTAAAATGGTTGAATCATCTGCATATCTTGTTAAACTATATAGTATCATGGATCTGATCAATTTCCAGATCATTCAAAAATAAGTTAAACAGATACGGCCCGCTAACGCTACCTTGAGTTGTACCTTTGTTAACTGATTTCCAATCACATTCCACACCTCCACAAACAACTCTCTGCTCCCTATCAGACAAGAAACTGATATACCAATTAACTATATAAGGATTTAGAGGACTACTTTTTAGCTTCTCTACTAGAATACTATGCTTAACATTGTCAAATGCTTTAGAAAAGTCCATCGAAAGTAATCTTACTGCCTTAATATTGCAATTATCTAATGCCTTTAAGAAATTATATTGCATCTTAAGTAATGCGTTAGTGCAACTTCCACCACTTCGGTATGCAAATTGAGTTTCACTTAGATAACTTTCCAAATCTTGTTTGTTAAAGATGTTATAAACTGTCCTTTCGAAAGCCCGGGCCACCACAGGTGTAATGTTTATGCCTCTGAAGTCTGGAAATTCTGTTGGAATGTCAACTTTGGATAGAGGGTTGATATTGGCCTTTTTCCATGACATTGGCCATCTTTGAGTCAGGAGTGATAAGTTCCATACACTTTCCACAACAGGGGTCAGGATATTAGCATACTCCTTCCATACCCAAAAAGGTATCTGATCAGGCCCGATGGCTGTTTGAGAAGTCGAAATTTGTGGGATAAAAACATTCTCCTTTTCATCTATCTTGATTGGAGTGGGCTTGATATAATTGTCATCATAACAGATATTTCCAAAATAATCATTTAGCCCATGTATAAATTCTTTCTCAAGACTCGCGTTTGATTTCTCTTTCCTCATAGTTAATTTGTCAACCTTTCTCCACCAGGCCTTAGAACCCAGCTTACCGGCCGCTAGTGCTTTACGATTATCTCTAATAGTCTGGTCAATTCTGGCTTGAAGATCGGTTAGTGAACAACCCCCTCCTCTAGCTTGCAATTTAGCCGCCGCCTTCAATAATAATTTAACCAGCGGTGTCATCCAGGGCGGATCTCTTGATGACATATGTACAATCTTGGAGGGAAAACATTCATCCATTAAACGATGTAGATCTAACTGGAGACAATTTACAGCTCAATATCTATTACAGAGTCAATATCTCTGCTATTGCAAATGTTACTCCAATCATGTTCCAACAGCTTTCTATTAAATGCAACTTTACGGTGCCCTCTATAATCTCGCAATGTATACTTAAACCTCAAGGGCTTAAGCTTTGTTCCAGCTGGTAGTATCACTCCTCTGTGGTCGGTTCTAATTTGAGCATCAGACTTGTATTGTTTGTTAAACAATCATGTCCAAGATTGATGCATTCCTTGTTGGAAAATCAACCAATGCCTTTAAACCAGATAATGACGAAAGTTTTTCAAGGTCTAAACGATTAAGATTACCACCACAAACAACTAACCCTTTCGGATTCTCTTCCAAAAAGTCGTCAACAATATCCGTTAAATATTCTATTAAGTCACCTTCCATATACGTAGTTTTTGGAGGGTGGTAGACTCCACACATTAGCATTTTATGACTTGATGGCAACTGGATAATTATGCTAATACATTCATAAAGCTCAGATTTGTTGACTCTTCTCACGTTGATGTTGTTCCTTGTGTAAATTGCAACTCCTCCTTTCTGCCGCTTGTCGTTATCAAAGCAATTTCTGTCGCGCCTATAGATTGTGTAATTGGCAATAGCCACCATAGAATCTGGGACTTCTTTTTTCAGATGAGTTTCAGAAACAACGCATATATCTATATCAGCCGCATGCATATCCACTTTTAGCGCTACTAAGGCCTTCATTCCTCTCTTAAATTTCATCAGACTGCATATATTCAAAAACATGCATTTTGGCACAGCAAACTGGACTGTAGATGGCCTTCGTGATACCACTGGAGTACATTTAATAGGAATTAGTTAGCATGTTCTCTGTTTACTAAAGAAGATCTGTTCCTTCGATTGTAAGTGATGATTATAGGAATAGTAGCACAATTCAGGTCAGATTTATTAGTTTTGTTTAGTTTCTCGCGTTGTCGTTGTCCTCCACGTTTTCCTCGATAGTGAAGCAATCCTACGCTCTTAATGTCTTTTATCAGCTGTGGATCTCTCGAAAGCTTTAAGTTGCGTCGCAAATATAACAAGGTAATTTTAGAATAGATATACATACCGTTTTTAAACGGCTCGACTTTGAGGTATTGAGAAGAACAGCTGGACCAATCGGCGCTTTGGCTTTGGTGACTAGTTCTTCGCACAGAGCAAAGATTATCAAAACATACTCCATTCTCTTCATCAGGTCCAGAATTAATTGAAATGTCCGTGTATATGGTTATATCCACAACACATTCCCGGTTTGGTGGGGTCAAGGAAAGGTATCCGTGTTTAGACCAGGTAGATTCACCACGAGGAAGCTTCAACTTATTTGTTCGCCGCCGCACATGCGATATCCGATTTGGTGAGTATATCGCCCAATGGATAAATAACTTTAAAGGTATCGAGTCCCTGCTAACAACTGAAGGTTCTAAATATTTCTGTGTACAGAGATTACCAAGAAAAGCTACGAGAACGATAAATACTATAAACTTAGACAGAGCCAAAATACGTGTGGCAGCCATGATGGCGCCGGAATTTAGACTGTTCAAAACCCGCTATATTCCTCCAGAGAAGATGTAGGATAAAAAAATATAAAGTATCTCTATCAATTTCTGTTTCGTTCCTTGGAAAGAACGCTTATTTTGTTAAAGTTTATTGTACGCATGCTCTTTACACCTACATGTCCCACAAGTATCGACTGACAGTAGGGTAAAGTGTAGAAATGTTACAAACAACATTCTCCACATCTATAAGTTTTGGCTTTGCTACACTTGAAAGCCGATTGCTGGTTTTCCCCGTTAGGCCAACTTCCAGCAAAAAGGATATAAGTCGAGTGCCTTTTGATAATGAGTTAGGGTTAGAAATAATAAGTCGGTATGACGTAGTGAAAACCAGCGCGGAAGACTAGGGTTAGCCGTCCCAAAGGAGCCTGAGAATGAATAAATTATAAGTTAAATATTTAATGAGGTCTGAGGCTTTGGGGTCTGGATGCAATCTCGTACCCAGAGCCTGCGATCCTTTTGGTCATTACCAAGGAACGGAGGCTCTGGGAAACTCCGATGAAAAAGACCCCAAAATTGGGTTTTTGTTCCCAGTCCTCTGGTTCCCAGTTCCCTATAATTTGTAACAATCATCGATGATCGTTCGCTTGTTCGAAGACCAGGAAAAATATTTGTTTACCGATAAAAAAGGCCCAGCATGTTTTACAAAGCTCTCGACAATACAATCGATACAAATGGCCTTTCTTCGCTTTTCTCAAAATCGTCAACCAGACGATTTGACGAGTGTGTTTTAAATGTCCGCGTCGCCGTCAGCACTCGGCAGTAATCGGCTCAGTCGCTCAGGTAAGAAATTGTACTTTTTGCCAGGAATTTTGGCTAAACTACATCGACCTTGTATTCTCTAATATAATTTTAAAGTTCTGAGACGAAACTGCGAAGAATTACGAGACGAGTCAGACGATGGATGTTCTTTGGCGACGAAGCGACAATAATAATAGTTTTAACTTGCATGTAAATTGTCGGGATTTTTGCTGTTTTGAATTATTTCATCTGTTCAATTATATTTTGGGTCTGTCGTGTATAATTATGTGTTACAGAACGTCGAGAAACCGATTAAACAAGTTAGCAACGTGCACACTATTTGAAATTTTACTGTTTTTAAACTAACCAATCAGATGACGAGTTTCATCGGAGTTTCCCAGAGCCTCTGATTCTTGGTAGTAGCCAAAAGGATCGCAGGCGCTGGGTACGAGATTGGGTCTGGATGGACCACGTGGGATGGACGTATGCATGGTATCAGTGCTACGTGTGATATCGGTGCTACGTCGATACGAGTGCTACGTACGTGATACCAGTGCTACGTGTGATACCAGTCAGCTACGTACGTGATACAAGTGCTACGTATGGTATCAGTGCAGGCGAGTGCTACGTACGTGATACCAGTGATACCAGTCAGCTATGTATACGTGATACAAGTGCTACGTATGGTATCAGTGCAGGCGAGTGCTATACGTACGTGATACCAGTCAGCTACGTATACGTGATACAAGTGCTACGTGTGATATCGGTGTTACGTGTACCAATTAGCTTTAAACGATAAACGAATACATATATTGAAAGACCTCAAAGGACTGAAACCAACGTCAAGCACGGAAAACATCGTGTTTTAAATTCTGTTGAACAAGTTGTTCTTGCTAAACTAAAGTCTATACAAATCGAAATATAGAAAGGTTTGAGTACTGGCGAAATTATTGAACGTAGTTTCTAACGTTTCGAGCGTTAAGCGCCTTACAACACTGCTTCACAGCACATGTACACCACAATAAAGTAAAAACACTTTATATTAATAAATGCAGAATGCGTCATTTCCACACATGACGTCTTGGTCTCATTTTGAAAGGAATTGAAATTTATAGTGCGAAAAATCACGTGTTTGTACTTATAAAATGGCTCTATATATAGACTATACTAGAACTTAAACTCAAAAAATTCAAAAAAATGTCGTCGACTTTAAACAAGTCCCGCGATTACAAATATATCGCGGTGAAATACTCAGAGGTGAATGGAATTCAAGTAAAATTTGGCGAAAAACTTGTGGAATTGTTAGGTGTAAAAGGAGGCGAAAAAGTGATGGATATGGGTTGTGGAACTGGAGAAGTAACAGCATTTATCGCAGGCCAAGTTGGTAAAAGAGGTCAGGTAGTTGGCATTGACCCTGATCAAGAGAGAATTAAAGTTGCCGTTCAAAATCATTGTGGTAAAAAGAATAATAATATTAGCTTTACAATTGGCAATAGCTTCAGCCACTTCCCTCATTTTAACGAAGAATACTATGACATACATTTCAGTAGTTCCGTCTTTCATTGGCTCACTGCTCAAGAAAAAGAAGTGTTTCTCAACACTGCATTCAAATGTTTGAAGCCAGGCGGGAAAATAGCCATTCACAGCCAAGATAAGAATCCAGAGATTGTTGTCGAGGTTTCAGAACTCCTTCCAGACAATGAGATTTATGAGAACAAATCACCCGTTCAGTTCGTCAAGAAATCAGTCACGGAATCAATTCTGAAAAAGTCACGCTTTGTTATTCTATTTAGTGAATATGTTAAATTCGAGTACACGTTTCAAAGTTTGGATGAATTTATAACTTGGCACTGTGTTTCTGGTTATGTCGATGAAAGTAAAATATTGCCGCACAAGAAAGAGGCATTCGTCAGAAAGTATGTCAGTGATGATGGCACAGTCAGAGTTTTAGAGCCAACTATCTATCGAATTGTTGCACAGAAACCGGTTGAAGTATCGAACTCCACTGACCTTTTTTGACTGACTGTCGGTGAGATGGCGCGAGTAGCGACTAAATGGCGCGAGTAAACTTTTGTCGCGGGCTTTTGTTCCGGCTTTAATTTTGCCTGGGTCTTTTTCTCCGGTTCCTCAGCGTGTATTCAGTTGTTTACGCACAGCGAATGGACAGCGATCATGATGTATCTTCTAAACGCTGTAATCGTCTGTCGTTTCTTTCTAATATCGCGCTCCGTTAAATAAAGTTGTTATTTGACCAGTTCTCGATTGATTGCATTTCATTTGTACGACATTATTCCTGAGAATATTTATTGTTAAAAAGTGTTGTTAAAATACGACAAGAAATCTGAAAACATTGACAGAAGAAACTGACAACTCTTCCGTCCCTTGAGACTTGAGAGCACGCTTCGTGTCGGTTCGCGATTAGCTCGCGCATATACCATCTCGCGTGTTTTTACCTACATGGCGGCCCCCACAATGCCCCCACGTTGGCTTCATCCAAGCTCTCTTATGGAGTTATCGTTCCAGTCTTCCTATAGAGTTCACTGGCTCAACCTCGTCCCCAGGGCCATTTGTTGGCTGGGCCAAGATGGCGGCCAAAAACAAAATGGCGGGAACAAATGGCCCTGGCACAGGCTGCAAAAAATGCGCCATATTTTGACGCATTTTTTACTCGGACCCAGGTTTCACTAAGTTTATCGCGCCTAGTCAGGCTCAATTTTTTCTGAATATTTAGATCAGTGACTGACCCAAACGGAAAACAATCAAAACATTAATTTCCAAATACATTGTCGAATTATTAAAACAAATACACTTTTAATAAATATCTGTAAATGCTTATAATTTATCATTTGCTTCACCGTTGTACCAAATTCGCAAGAAACTGGATTGCCGTTGTCTGGCTGGGCCGCCTTGTTTTCGTGAATTTTCGGTGGATTAAATTCAGCGTTTTGAAAAACATTTAGGCTTCGTTTAGTCAAGAATTCTTGTTTGAAAAAAGCCTGCTTCTCAATGGCCAAACACGTAAATTCTGTAAATACTTTCCTTCCGCAGCCAAAATACTTTTTGACTTTCTCAATGCACCAAGTCTTTCGTTGGCCCGATTTCGGAAAACACACTGAATTGCCATCCCATGGACTTCGTTGTATGGCAGCAGGGGCGGATCTAGGAATTTTGATACCTTAGTCAAAGTTGCTGTCGGCCCATATTTCTAGGGGGGTCAGGGGGCATGCACCCCCGGAAATTGTTTGAAATTTGGATCTCTGAAATGGCATTTCCTGCATTCTGACAGCACATTTGAGCAAAATTTTAAATGTATTAAACCATGCATGTTTTTAATGGACATTTTATCATTTTCAAGAAACATTTTATCTAAATTGGACTTCGATATTTAATTCTTGTTGTCTTAGAAACCTTGTGATAGTTTGCAAGTGTGTAAGGCTAAGTTTTTCCAGGAATGAGGGTGGGGAAATCCAATAAACAGTAGAGAGATATGTGCTCACATTCTAATATAAAAAAGTTGGCTGTTTCGCTCTAATATGTCAAAGTTCATCAGCATGCCTAGGAAACACAAGTTACATTGTTTCAGTCAGTAAATCCAACATGGATAGCCTGACCAACACACAAGTGAAGGTCTAGCTGAATTTAACATTCTGCACAACCCAGAGCAAGGTGGGCTACCTTCCATGGCTGTTGAGCCCAGCTGACAGAGCTGTCTGGCTTTCAAATGCCTGATACTTGCTTTTTAAACCTCAACCCAAGCAGACAATGTCTGGTTAGGAGTCAGGAGAAGCTTTCGTTAATGATCATAATGGACATTACATGGACATAGACATACATGTAGAGGAGCTCAACTCTCTACATCATCCCAATCATTCTAACCCCCATCTAATATGCCACTACCCATGCCCCTACCCATGTTACTATGAGCTGTCTGGTTTTCAGGCACCAGCAACCCAATTACCCAAGTTCAATTCCTGTCCAGTGCAATTATCAGATTAAAATTTCATAATAGCCACATGCGAGAAGAATGCTTACTTGATGTATAATGATAATACATGGAAATTTGTAGAAATGTCATGTAGATATTTATTGCTTAGCTTTTGATCTGTTTCCCCAGGCCCAAACCTTATTACTTATGTTTAAAAGTTATATGTTATTACTTATAATACCATGTTATATATATCTAGACAATTAACTGACTTGTAATATGAACTGAGGGCGAATGTATTATGTAAACTACTGTGGAAAGGCAATCTGACTCTGCATCATGATTATGACATACTAGTGAGTATCTAGAATTGAAACACTGCCTAAGTAGTGTTTATAGTACTACCATGAAGCATTTAATAGCATTGGTTTATACCAGTGTGCCCAACGCAGATTATGCTAATATGGAACGGATATCAACAAAGGTTAGGGAAGTAACATGACAACAGACTAACATCGATATTGAATCCATATTGATGAACTACTGTACCTATAAACTTACCTTAGAGCGACATATGGCTTACTCTAGCTTGTCCGCCTTCATGTGTTGTGGCAAATAGACCGTCTCAGCACCGATGTCTTCCCAATCTTGGGGAAATGCTCTCCGGCCGCTAGTACTCGACAAGCACTGATTCTCGCAGACAAATCAACATACATTTGCCGCAAAAGAACATCATCGCTGCTTTTTAAAGCACACAACGCACGATCTAACAAGCTTGTAGAAGCCATGAATCGATCGAACAGAATTAGACTGAACGAAGACCTTGCAGACCGCATTTTGCAGGCTTACGGTAAGCATACTTTCGGCAAAGCAATCAACCAATCAGATTCAACGATTTGCCTCGTTTTGGCCAATCACAATGGGTAAATCGGCCTAAATCCTGCAAAAATCTAAACCAGTCAGCGCTCGCGATTTGGCTGTTTTGGACCAATGAGAATGGCTAAATCGGCCTAAATCCTGCAAGATTCTAAACCGGGATTGGCTAAATCGGCCTAAATCCTGCAAAACTCCTAAACCAGTCAGCGCTCGCAATTTATCTGGTTTGGACCAATCAGAATATCTAAATCGGCCCAAATCCTGCAAAAGTCTAAGCCAGTCAGCCCTCGCAATTTTTCTTGTTTAGACCAATTAGTAAGTTAATATATGATGATATTTATAATTATTTCTTAACAATTTTCACCTTAGTCATCTGACTTATTTGACTAACGCTAAATCCGCCCCTGGGCAGCCAGGGCACAGAGACGACACGACCCATCATTACATATTCTTCCGACGTTTTTACGGGTGTTTCGCCAGCTTTCCTCACATTTTCATTCATTTTGAAGTTGTTTTTAACAGCCGGCAATTCTGGTATCACTTATTTAATATAATTATTTGAGCCTATAAACATGCCGCGAGTTAGCCTGCCGCCCGCCTTGTTTCCACCAATCAGAATACCTAAAACATCCAAGGTTATCTTGACCAATCAGATGTGGTGATAGCTCAGCCTGTGCCAGGGCCATTTGTTTTTGGCCGCCATCTTGGCCAGCCCCCACAAATGGCCCTGGGGACGAGGTTGGTTTCGGCTCTGTTCTTCTCTGCTTCTCTGCTTCTCAATCTGCTTCTGTTGCTTCTCTGTTGACCAGGGGCGGATCTAGGGTACGTCAAACACGTCAAGCGACTAACGTAAAAAAAAATTGACTAATTAATTCAATTTTAAAAAGCTGACTAATTAATTCAATAAAAAATGGCTAAATATTTATTACTTTCCAAATTTTTAAAATTTTATTTTAAAACCGATTTCGAGGAGCGAATGCGAGCGCAATAACGCAATAAAGTCCTATTCATTCCCCCATGTTGAATTGATTGCACGTGAGCTAACTATGCACCAGACCACTAGAGCAGTCTTATATACGCTCGGCCTAGGGATAGAGGTGTAAATCTTTACAAATGGGTACAATTTTATACGTCGAACTGGTCGAAATACGTCGAAATAACGAGCGCTGATTGGTCGAAAACAATGCAAATACGTCGGAAGTGCATGCAATTACGTCGGAAGTAAAGTTTCTTGACGCACTTGGGTTAGCCTCCTCCGCAGGCATCTCTATTAATGTTATAAGAGAAGTCAGAAGAGAATTTGGGTTACCTGTGGAATAAGCTCAGGCCGCGCGTTTTGGAGATCGACCCCGTCCTCCTCGATCTCCATCGACCCCGTTCTCCTCGATCTCCAAAACGCGCGGCCTGAGCTTATTCCACAGGTAACCCAAATTATCTTCTGACTTCTCTTATAACATTAATAGAGATGCCTGCGGAGGAGGCTATCGCCGACTGTAAAGCTAAATATTCTTCTTCTTTTTGCCACAATGCTTTTGAACAGCAAGTTTAATTATCTCGGCTTGATCAGGGTCAGTGGCAACCACCTAACCTCTTTTGCCAGCCTGGTCTGCAAGTATTTCATCGCCATATGTTTGTAATCGCGGGGCCTGCATAACTCACTCCTTCACGGCTTCACCACCAGAAACTCTTTCTTTGACAAGTTAAATCGTTTGGCGTTAGAAAACGAACTATAGCCCATAGGCATATATATACGGTAAGCAAAGAGTTAAATTGACGACATTTTCAGTTCAAATTTTTGAGTTTAACTTGAATAAGTATAAAATACGTGATTTTATTGCACTTTCATATGTTTCAATTTTGTTTATTGAGGCTTTTGTTTGGATTCAAGAAGCTGGAGTGTGACGTTAATGCGGAAAATGACGCATTTAGGTGGGATGCATGTTGCGTCGATCGTTTTTCGTGTTTGACGTCGGGTTCAGCTCTAATTTCTTTCAATTTATTCGTTTATATTACTGTTTGCGTTTGGTCACGATTCGAAATCCGTATAATTATATATGGCAGTCTGCACGCTATTGAAAACGTATATAGAGCATTTGTCGATTGCTATCTGCAGATGCAGTTAATGCAGTGTGTTGAGCACTGAAAGTCATTTTAAGCCATGAGTTGTCCGTTGAGCAGTATCAGGTGAGTTTCGTAGTAATGATATATACAGTAAGATCATTTCGAATTAAGGTGTTAATATTGTCGCAATGGATGAACCAGACGGAAATCTAATTCTGGTAAGAAATATTATTGCCCAGCATACTGCTACAAAACCATAACACAAAATAATTTTGAAAATATTTACTAACGTTTCGTTACTACGCACTTTCAGTGTCTGCCATGTCCAGCATTCTGGCACACAAGATAAAAACTGGACACGATGTTTCTTTTGATGACTTTTCAATTATTTAAACCCTCTCTTAACGCTAACATTAGATCATTTCCCTTAGCACTCTTTTAGAAGTTGTGTTTTTCTTTACGGTGTGGTGTCTCTTCACCAGTTTGACAATTCATCTGTCCTACATCACCTTTTCTGTCACCTTGTCTGTCACCTTATAACTTTCAGTTCTATTTATGTAACTATAGTTAAGCTATTTAAGTCACCTTCGATTCATGTATGTATATTTATCACTCTGATGATGTTACGTGTAGTAACGAAACGTTAGTAAATATTTTCAAAATTATATTGTGTTATGGTTTTGTTTAAAGCAGTATGCTGGGCAATAAGGTGTTAATACTCCGAGTGACGAACCATACCGGACAAGCAGAGAAAACTCTACTTGGCCCGGCTCGCCTTCGAATCCGCGACCTTCGGTTTACTAGTGCGATATGCTCCACCAACCACAGTTTACCAACTGAGCTACAGGTCAAGTTGGGAGCTGAAGGTCGAAGGTACTTAGGCTATTTGATAAAAACAAGAAACAGACTATATAGTTTCTTCTATATATCTATCTAGACAACAGTCTTCATACATGACGATTTCGAATGATTATTGTGGGACAGAGAACTATTATTATTCGACCTTCAGCTCCCAACTTGACCTGTATACAGTTCAGTTGGTCTTAAATCGTAAAACTGGAGATTATAAAATAGAGCATCGCACTAGTAAACCGAAGGTTGGTTCGTCCTTAAAGGCGGTTTTCCACCAGGCGAAAAATGTCGCGCGAAGCGAATTTTCTTTTGTCCCGCAAGCTCTCGAGTGGAACTCGGTCGACAAATGTCGCCTAGGCAAAACCGCCTTAATGTATATTTGTCATGTCTTAGTTTTAGCCCGACTTAAAAATTAGGCGTTTATTTGTGCACATTATATCAACGCAAGTATATACTCGCGCAGTTTCCACTGTATTCCACCACATGCATGCATGCACGTAATTGCGATAACTCGCGGCTGATGAAGCGATAGTCGAATTTTTTTAACAAACTTTGAGGTGTTTATGAGTGTTTGATATAGCATCTCAAACAAATCGGTATTTTAAAAGAAAATCGAAGTGAAAGCTCGATTAATCTATGTAATACCATGATCGCCTCGGATTCTTTTGTTCTCCGAGGGAATGTAAACCTCGTATTTCCCTCATCGCTCATGCAAGAGGGAAATTTATCCTTTGTCTTCTAATTTTCCTGCATGTTGATGAGGGAAAATTAGAAGACAAAAAAATCCTTTGTCTTCTTCTAAATTTCCCGCTTGCATATATTTTCCCTCATCATTAACATGCACGGGAAAATTAGATGCAACTTCTCTGATGAACCGTGTAAATTTCCTGTCGGTAAGATTCTCAAAGTTTTCCTCGGCGATCATACTACTATTACAAACTAATAACATGACTTTTCGGGAAATTAGCGATTAAATTCCCCCTTTGCCTCGGGAAGATTTGTAAAAGTCCTCGGACTTTCACAAACCTTCCCTCGGCGGCGGGGAAATTTAATCGCTAATTTCCCTCAAGTCATGTTATTACTTATAATAATTTTTCCCTTCAATATCCATGCAAATTACGATCACGAAATAAATTATATAAACAATTTTGATGCTCTATTTCGGTTTCTTTCAGCCCTATTTATTCACACAGTCAAGTAAACAAACACATATATCGACGTATTTTTTCATCCCAGCTAGCCCGTTTGCCATGCATCAAAATGTTAAGAAAACATGCGTTTTATATAGGACGCGGGCTCGCCCAGTTAACCAAGCTGGCCCAGCCATGTAAACCGGGTTATCCCGGTCCATGTTGCTTCTGAATGGCCAACCTCCAAGCGATTACAAAAAGAGTCGCCCTTTTTGGAGCTAACACGAAATTGGCAATTTGACTACGAGCTGAACAATTGGTATTTGGCACTATCTAAAGAGCAGAGCAGCAGAACTTAGGATCTTCGTCCACTATATATGTAGCTAGAACTTGTTGAATAATAGTTAAGTTTTCCTTTCTGTATCGTATTTGTTGTCGTTGTTTCGATTAAAGATCCTTATAGCTACCTTGCCAAAGTGTTGTGACAGTTGTGTCTCAGTGCCATCTTTCTAACTGTTAATACAACAACTGGTATCGTAACACTCAATATAAATTCACAAAATGACGTCACATAGACTATGGAGTAGTAAAATACAAAATTCAACTGCTTTCAGTCTTAAATATCGCATTATGGTGAGAGTTAGTTGATCCATTTCTTTTACCATTTTCAGTGCTAACTCGCTATCTTTGTATGTTTGATAACGACTTCGTGTTAGGTCTACATCAGAATAGTTTGCATATACTACCGAAATCAGGAGTATTTCTTGGAATTAAAAAAGACGGTTTGAAGCTGGTCAATTGAGGACAAGTTTAGTAATGCAGCGTAGCGTGGCGTGTGAACGACTTAAACGAAATAAACGAATTCAGTCGAAAAAGATGTTATTTTTGAACGGATCGTAAAATGAATGTGGTACTATAGTACATACACTTCGTTTAAAAAGCCACATAGAATTTGTTATTCACACGCGACGCTGCATTCCTGAGTTTGACGTCTATATATGACATACACGTTTGACCGTCTTCTAAATTCCGGAAAAGACGCTTTGTAAATATCATCTGCTGACAAGCTTTTCTTATCTACAGTGACGTATCCGCAGCTTCAAGTTTGCGTCCAGGACGTTTAAGTTATACTGATTATCTGGAGGTAAGACTCATATTTGTTATTTTCTTGACAAAGCAAATCAATCAATCATTCATGTTGATCAGTATTTCTAAAGTGGCATAAATTATTTATTTATCAGATATTTATTTGAAGAGGCCCTTTGTAACAAAAATTACAATATCAAAATATATAACTTAAAAAAGCTACATAATTTATATAAATATACACCATTATTTTACAATAATGGTATTTTAGACTACTTATCCACATATTTACATTGAGGCCATATCCACACTAATCCGTTTTCAAACGAAAACGGAGACATTTTGATACGGTTATAGGCGCGTCCACACTAATCCAGCGTCTTTGGTGACGGAAAACGGAGCTTTTCGAGAACGCTCTCCAGAGTGGAGACATTCGAAGACGCCGTTTTTCTGCACCAGTGTGGACCGCGAAAACGCAGCTTTGCGAAAACGCTGACGTCATGACGATCATGTGATCTGGGTACCAGTCACCCACGGCCTTTGTTCAGGGTCGTTTCGACGTTTTAATGTGGATGGCAAAAACGATTCGAAAACGATAGTGTGGACGGAAACTTTTGATACGTTTTCGGTACGAGCTAGGTCTCCGTTTTCGTTTTAAAACGGATTAGTGTGGACATGGCCTGATTTAAAACATTCTTATAATCGTAATATATTATAACTGGATTGCTACCCTTGTCCCAGGAATGCTGAAAGCGTGGTGAGAGAACATCTGGTCTAAGACGCCGTTTCTTTCGGATCGCTCCGAGCCAATGAAGTCTTGACCCCATTTTCTGATTGACTCAGAAATCTGTTAGGGTGAGGGGGGATCTGTTAGGCAAGTGTTTTTATTGGTCAGGATTGCTTTGATTAGATTATTGCAACATGCATGAAAGTGAGATTGCATGGTGGTGTCTTTGATTAGAGGTTCTCTCGCCGCTTTAAGACTGTTTTCCATTATACGTCCGCTTTGGCAGCGCAGGAGGAGCGGGCTTTGAAAGTTGGAAATTTTCAACTTCCAAAGCGAACTGAACAATGCACGCTCCGCCCGCGTGGGCAAGGCGCACGTAATGGATTGCTCATTCCGCTTCAAAAATAAAGCCACTGGAGATGACGAATTTGGAGTATACCAAATGGTCGCCAATGGTTTAACCATTTACTGGCCACAGTTGCTTTTTGTCTACTTATTAATTTTACTTGGCTAACGCCAGACGATTTTACTCGTCAAGGAGAGAGCTCCCGGAAATCTGGTCAATAAAGGGTTAAAATGTTTACTGCTGACCATAAGGGATGAGCAATCAAGTTATACCACAGATCAGTGATGTAGATTATTTTTGTTATTGCTTCTACATTGCCTAGAATTTTTAACATATGTATATCTTCTGGTATTTTCCCCGAAGATGAAAAAATCACGAGAGTTTCTCCACTTTATAAAGCAGGAGAAAAAGATATTCATAAATGTGACAATTATACCTATATCTGTATCGTCCAATAAAACAGTCACATACATGTATTTATAGAAAAAAAACGACAAAATAAACCAGCGTACTAACTGCTTCTTCAACTTTTCTTGATTTTATAGATTAATGATTTGCTGAAATGTCAAATTCCTTTCAGTGAAAGACTGGGAGAGAAAATGGTTCATGATGAATACTTGTTCATTATTATTCATCAAAGTATGTGCCATCTACTTGCTATACTATATACTATATACTATATACTATATACTATATACTATATACTATATACTATATACTATATACTATATACTATATACTATATACTATATACTATATACTATATACTATATACTATATACTATATACTAAATACTATATACTATATACTATATACTATATACTATATACTATATACTATATACTATATACTATATACTATATACTATATACTATATACCGTGTACCGTGTATACCGTGTATACACGCGTAGGATTGCGTAGGATGGCGAGGACATAAACTTCAAAGGTTCCGACGCGAGTTGGACTTCTGGTTGTATTTCTATTCTGTGCCGCTGACCACCATGTTTGTAGAAATTAACCAACCAAGATGGCGTCCAATGCTACGTGATTGCAAACGACTTATATTGGATCTCGAATTGCTGTCAGAACAATTCAAAATATATTTCTATTTTTAACTAGAATATTTCAGAGAACAAAGAAAAATTTCAGAACAAAGTTTGGGGAGCAAGGGGAATATTGCGATGAAAAAGTTGCACGCCAGTATTTGAGATGACGTTCAAGTACCACTGAGCTACCAAAAGCTGGCACGAAAAATCGCAAAATTTGCAATATCCCACGGTGCCTATATCTAAATGTAAACAATTGCACCGATTTTTGCACCATAGCAAATTCCCAAGCAAATGACTTGTTTTTTCGCTATGAGTCATTTTGATTAGATGCAAATACTCGCAGCGAGCTGCATGCGAACCATGTTGTGCGATGACTGGAAATCCGCCTTTATCATATGCATGTGCATCCCTTCTTTTGGAAGGACATGTTAACACACACTGACTATAAATATGCAATCTTAGCTCTCCATTCGAGCCTTAATTAGCTTAATGGTTAGAACGTTCAACCGGTTATCATAAAGTTGTAGGTTTGGTTTTGTCTGTTGGTCAGAAACATTTTTATCAGTCTTTTATACAAGTTATTTTGCGAACGTTAGGTACACTATTTTGCAGATAAAGGCACAAAATTGTATATATAACGCCGGCACCTCTGAGTTTTTCTACATTTTGAATTTGTTCATTATGTCAGTAGGAGAAATAATTGTCGGGATTATAGAGGTTACTGCAGATAAGCAGAGCATATTAGTTACAGCAAAACGATGTTTGTATCATGTGCACATGCAGCTCACACTATTATTTGTAGGCAGTTATTTGTACCTGACGTAGAACTATACATATACAGCCAATCAAAGTCGAGAGGAAATAATAGATTGAATAATAAATCCAATGCGGCAAATATCCATTATTAACTATGCAATACACATTCCGAAGGCTCTGCGTCTGTAGTTTGATTTTTTAAGAATTGTTTAAGAACAATCTTTCTGGCATTAGAAATTTTATTATCTTTGTCTTTGCAATATAGATGTAATGCAATGGAGTTATATATTTTAGATTTGCCCTAAGTCAGTGAGGTGTATAGTGTATATACTTTCCTAGAAATATCAGTTGTATATGCAACATTCTATTCATCCGTCACTTTATTGTTTGTGTACATGTAATATATCAACAACGAGTTTAAGTGTTTCATCAGGGGATCCAAACACGAGAAACATGATGAAAGCACGAGAAAGGCCGAGTGGTTTTATTGTTTTCGAGTGTTTGGATTCCCCTGATGCAGGGCCGTCGAGAGCCAGGATGGGCCCGGGGGGGGGGGTTGTCTCGTGGGCCCCTAAACGTCTCAGATTTCAGAGGCCCTTACTGTTGTGTGAGCCCACGTTCCTTTACACCATGGCTGGCCTCGAGGCTGATTGTGATTAATATGCAACTAAATGGCATTTATTGACTAGTTTCTAAAATCTGCATTATTTGAATCTGAAATTAACATATACATCACAAAAGCAAATTGCGAATATATACAAGCAATTTTTTAAATCTTCCGGTCAAAACAACATGTACATAATATTCTCATTCTGAAATAGCTTGGCATAATGTTAAATGTATACCTTATCAGAGACGATCTTACACGGTGAATAACTATTTAGTCTAACCGTCTGGGAATTTAGAATGTTCAGGACTTAATAAAGGAACTATCAGTTTTCAAATTAAAGTGTCACTTTCTGGGCTTTTTCAAGGGCAAACGTGTCAATTGCACTAGTATAGTCAACGTTTTTCGTCAAGTCACTCCCAATACTAAGAACAGCAAGGTCGTTCAGCCTATCCTGCGTCATCATACTTCGCATAAAGTTTTTGATCAGGTTTAGCTTGGTGAATGAGCGCTCTGCTGATACAACAGTTACTGGCAGGGTACAGAAGATCCGGAGGGCTACGCATGCGTTTCCAAATATCTCATCGGTTAAATTCACTGATTTTGTTCAGGAGATTGTGCGGGGTCAATACTTTATGTAATTAGCGTGATGGATTGACTTTAAGTGGACAACTTCCCCTTGGGAAACATCACATGAGTATTTTTTGGCAAAAACTCTACAGGCTTCTGAAATTTCTTCTTCGGATAGTTGAAGGTACTCCCACAGAAAATTAAAACGTTTGTCGCTTCATAACGAGTCGTAAGACCGGCAATCACAGAATCAATTATTGCATAAAAAACATCGTGTTTGAACGCTTCTTCTTCTTCATTTCCATCTTCATTGATTTGATACTGATGCTCCGAAGTTGATGCGTCGTCTGGAATCTCGTCAAAAAAATGCTCTTATCCTGCGCTTTCGTTTTGACGGGAACTCTGGCATGGGGGTATTTACATGGCATTAGTTACCAACTTCGCTTCATTTAAGATTTGATTGATGGCCATTTAGCACTCAAATCTTTGAGGTCTGTCATTGAGTAGAGATTTCAAATTTGACACTTATATAATATATTTGAGTTCTGAAAAGTCACAACTCACAAATTTATGACATACAGTATAAAAAATAATGGAAATTTGAATACATACTAGCTAGTGATACGACTCTCTCGATTCCCCCTGCTTGTTAAATGGTAATGACAATGAACCTAGTACATCACATGGGCAAAGTATTGAAATTACAAAATTTAAAGCATATGCGTGGCGTTGTCGGTGGTTGTATGGGCCCCTAACGTGGGCCGGGGCAGTTGCCCCCCCCCCTCCCCCTCTCGGCGGTCCTGCCCTGATGAAACACGATAAACGAGTTGTTGATATGGCATCTCAATCGAGCGATTTCAGTTGAAAAATGCAATTAAAATAAACCCTCATGAGATTTTATTCATAAGTGTGTGCAAAATTTATTCAACAGCAATTTGTTTATCTTGCATAGATAACTGAGATCTTAAGAATTATGCGGGTATCAGCGGCCATCCCGAGGGATCGATCCCCGGGGAGCCAACAAATGATGTTAAAATCCCTATACTGGGGCCAAATAATGCAACAAGTACCCCCACCCCCCAGGAGAAAATTGTACAATACAGGGAAGTTTTCCTCTTATCATTTGCAAAGAAAACACAATTTTGTCTATAAAAAATGCATAAAAAAGCATACTCGTGATTCAGAACCTGGAAAGTAAAACCGGGAAAGTAAAGGCAGTTTAATAAGAACACCAGTTATACATTACTACAGTACAGTGTATTATCTGACACACTTATATATCTTTGTTCTAAAAGACGTGTTATCCTTTGTCCTTTATTCAATGCAACTCAACTGATTAGTATGCATATAGTATGATAAACAGCATAATAAGTGGTTATGTAATAATGTAGAAGCGTTTAAGAAGTTTACGAAATAAGACACTGACATGTTTTAATGTAAACTATAAAAGTGAATTCATACTGTTTCCACTTTCCAGTTTGAAGTTCACTTAATTTTTTTAAAATAAGCGAACCTCAAACTAAACACAAGATTGTATCAGTAAATATTATGTATAGGTTAGTTACCAAAACCAAGGTAACTACGTCAGTACACAGATCTAGAGGTTTTCTAACAAAAGTTCATGTTGAACTGACAATGGAGTTCCTTATACGGAAGTAAATTCTATGGACACGTTACAATGAAGCACCTCACTAATTAAACCCGATTGTCCCGATCGTTGCTATTGTATAACTACTTCATTATACCGAGAAAATACAATACCGTGAAGTTATACAAATTTCATAAACTTTAACAAAACATGGTTTGGAAACTCGCCCAAAGTATTGTTCTATGTATATGTTCTATTAACTATAGTTCTACATACATCGTTATTCGAATCATTTTCACGTCTTCAGGACACGACGTTAACTCGTGAAACGCCGAAACTTGTTACTCGAGTTTGACTTCAAACTATGCGACAAAATCCTTTTAGAACTGAAAAGCTTTTGGATACTCTCTAGGCTCTCTAGGATTTTCTTTTCTTCTCATTAATTGCTCAATCCGTTAATATCTCATACGAAAAGTTTTCATCCTTAATTTTGAACAAATATTATTTCATTTTCGCCATTTCCTGGCATCGGATGGTTTTATTAATATTCATTTAAATATGCACTATAAATCCTAATAAAGATCAAGTACAGCAGAGGAATAACGAAACACATGATACCCGCATTAGATGAAAGCTGGTTTTCATCTAATATCTTAGTCCAACTTCAATCAGGTGATTGAATGAACTATTGTAATTGGCTGATTACCTCATGAATTATTAATGAGTTTGAGATGCACAGATGAAAATCACCAATGTCAGCACTAAAATATATAATTTCTTTTGTTGTAGCGTATGAACTGTGGTTTAAGCTGATAATCCACGAGTTGGACTCAATCAGGAACTTGTTACTTCAGCCAGTAAGTTTTTTGTGCATATGCATGCAAGTTAACTAAATCTTTAACAATTATAATGACTGCATGCATTGTGGTTTTCAAAAATATAAAATTTGTGTTATACGATGCACTGATTCTTATTAACAATGAGTCGTATATATATTTAATGTACTGAAGACTCTGAAAAGGTGGTAAATGTCGAGATTAGAGTTTGATAACGAAATAGTGATGTTTTTACTAACTTTTCACTTTGAAACTTCCACTTCTATCCAAAACATTACCTACGCAGCACTCTTAATTTTTTACATTCTCAAAATAAGAAACCTTGCAGTTGCATTTAATAAGACGGTATTCCGTTCATGTACGTAAATTTATGGTTGTAATATCTAAAATTGATCGACTGTCATTAATCTTTTCACTTTAGATTTAAATATTAAGCTTAATATATATTAGTATAAATACACAGGTGATTATAGAAAATCGCGCGCGCTGATTGGTCGAGTTACTTCGGATTAATTCTCGATAATCACCACTGATAATCACCTACAGCGTTTATCCAAAATGGCCGCCAGCCAAGTTGTCACTGCGACAGACGAGGAAATTAACAATTTTAAAGAAAATGTTGTTCCTAAAAGTACGAAAATGTATATTTATACTAAAACAGTATTCGCCTCAGGCTCAGTGAATATCGGTGAATACTAACCTCGACTTCGTCTCGGTTATTATTCACCGATATTCACCTCGCCTTCGGCGGATAATTGTTAAATACAGTGTATCTCGTTATTTAGAAAGTTGATGAAGGAAATACTCTTGTTATTGTATCACGCTTGAGACGTATTGTTCAGATACAAAAGGTATTTGATCAGATCTTTGTGCAACGCACAACTGATGTGCAATGTTCAATCACAGTGCACATGCAGGTTATACACTTTATTCTTTTTAATTTTTATTGAAGATCCTTGTTGATCAAATAAGTGTACTGGAGACAATAACGCCTGACGACTTTGATAAAATCAGGTAATTGTAAACTTTAATTGACCGGCATATTTCTCGGCCATTCGTTATATTTTGCAGTTGAGTAGAGGGCTGGGACTGAATGGTAAAAAGTCACAAATTTGCAAAAAGAAAATTTTTAATCACCAGAAAGACACACATCAGAGTTGTAACTGTTGCCAAGTTTAACTCTTTGCCCACCGTATCATTCGTTTTTGACTAAGCATGCATGACTTTAGTATTTTACTCAGCTGTCTAACGCCAGAGTAATTTACTCTATCACGCCAGAGTATTTTACTCTATCACGTCAGAGTAATTTACTCTGTCTATAACGCCAGACTATTTTACTCTATCTAACGTCACACGATTTTGCTCGTCAAGTGGAGAGCCCACGGTAGTGAAAGAGTTAACCTCAGATTTTGACATATTTTTGCGAGAATGTAGTGAAAAATCTTCTGAATAAACATGCATGCATGGCATAGAAACAACCTTTCTCCATTTTGAAAAACTATGCGAACACGCCAGTTCATCGACATAATTGCAAAACCGCCAACGGGGCACAGAATCTCGAAGGTGTGTACCACCATTTGCGAGCTGGCGATAAGCGCATGCATGTTTGCGTGTCAAAGAAGGAAGTTTAATTGAAGGATTTTGACACATTTTGTCAAAAATATACAAATTTCTCTCAGTCATATCCTGACGAAACCGATCTCCCTTTTGAAACCTTGTACCAAAGACTTTTTATAAATAGCCGAGCTCACAACAGCTGGAGTTGGGGCCTATATGTTTTGACCGTCATTATATAACAAAACAACCATGTGTTTAACAGGAATCATGAATAAGGATTAGTAATTTATGCATGCAAATGAAAAAAACCCTGCAATTAAATACTGCAAAATACAATTTAACTAAATAACCAAAGAGATTTGTTGACGTTGCATGTTCAAAACATTTTCATGCCTCATACACTTTCGTTTTTACTTTCTTAGGAAGTACATACCCGGAGCTTCTGGTTTTCAGAGTTTGCAGTTTCGGCTGATTGAAAATAAACTTGGACTACTTAAGGTTGGAATTTTTTCTCACATTAGTTTGACTGTATGATTATATTCACCGTATATAAATTAGGATTAATGAGAAAATCATTACATCTACAATATTATCTGACTTTGAAGGTTTTCAGGATACATGTGATATGGAGATAATTGTGTTATTTAAAGATATATAAGTTTTTGGATACGCCGCATGGGTTGCTCTAAAACAAACGCACTTGCAAGGAGGTGCGTCCAGGATTGACGCACCGAGGGGGGGGGCTACAAGTTAACCTACAAACGACATTCTGATGAAAATAATGCTTCTTTGATATTAATTTCACAACTTTCTGAATGCACATAAATGTTGAAGGAAGTAGTTTTTTCACACCAATATGCTGATCACACAATAAATTCTACCTCAATAAAAGGTGGTGCGCTCGGACCGAATAGGAGGTGAGCTCGGAAAAAGCGCACTTCTTCGGAACCAATAGGAAAGCCGCTTTTATCCCAGGTATGGAATAATGATGAAGGCCTGGGTCAGAACGACCTTGGGAAATAAATAATAAACGGGGCATAGAGATCATATAAATACTTTAGAGGGGGCATCCTATCTTAATTTCAGTCAACCACGGGTAACCAATTGAACGCCGCCATCTTGGATTTTTTTGGAAGCAAACATTAGGCGCGTTGGTTGGCAAAGGACTGGGTCTGGTACATTTGCCAACCAATTGACTGAAATATCATAGGTAATGGCGGCTGCCATGTGGTTACCAAATTTTCCCGCCAATGCCCCCTCTAGTATTTATATGATCTCTATGAAACGGGGTGTATTCACAAACCTATATATCTCATCTATAGTATTCTCACGCGATAATTATCTGCTTTACTCCTACTCTGCATTCTAGAGGGACACCTTCTGAATCTTTATTTGTTCAGTGGACTCACTGAATATGTTCGTATACTTTGTTTGGATTTTATCACCAAAGTGTTAATTGTAAACATTGTATTTTTCAGGCAAAGAGAATTAAACACAATAAACGTGATTACAGGTAATATTTATAACTGAAAGTCAGTTAATTTGTTCATTTATTTTAACCTTTCTTTGATTTTTTATTTAGTGACGCGGAAGGATTTAGTGGAAGTCAAAAAGAAAGAATTAAAAGTTCTGAATGTGAAGATTCATTGTTAAGCCTTATCGATGTATGTTTTGGTATTTATTTATTTATTTGTTTGTTTGTTTGTTTGTTTGTTTGTTTGTTTGTTTAATTATTTATTTATTTTTTAAATTTATTTATTTATTTAAGTTTATTTATTTATTTATTTATTTATTTATTTATTTATTTATTTATTTATTTATTTATTTATTTATTTGAATGTATATACTCTTACCAGTTTGTGAAAACGCAAGGATTAACTGTCACATATAATTTTTTTATTTAAGAATTGGCTAAGCCGAACTCCTGGCCTTGAACCAGATGGCTTTGACTTTACTGGAAAATTCAAGAGAGCAGTTGAAATTTGGCTTAAAGATTCAGAGGAGGAAGCATTTGTAATAATATTATAAAGATGTTTTTGATATTTTAATACATGTTGAACGTACAGGTGCTTGATATATTATTCGTTATCTAGATTGAGGTCAATGAAGAAGACAAACAAGAGTTACTGAAAGATCTTCAGTTGAAGAAGGTTAGTGTTTCTAAAATAAATTTAAAGTGATCGAGAGTATCATAGGTGTTCTTGTTAAAATCTGTGTTCCCTCTGATTATTAAACAAAGGGTACGCTATGCGTACATGTATCTGCACCAAAATTAGCCTGAATGGGCCTAATATAGTTCAGACTGGCCTAAGGGCTGTTTACAAGTATATCAAAATTAGCCTATAAGGGAAGGTTTACCCCTAGCACCTGGGTTACCCTTGCACCCTGGTTGCCATTAGCTCTCGTACATTTCTTGTTTTTTTGTTTGTTGTGTTTATAAGGATGCTAGGATAACCTGGGTGCCAGGGTAACCCTACCTCCTTGTAAACAGCCCCCAAAAGACACTCTCGAACCCGCTTTCACTATTTAATATTATTATTCACCATTGTTGCACCATTGAAGCAAATTCGGGAATTGTCAATTAATCTAGCCATAGTTAATAGAAAATATATATATGGTTTGGAAACCTGGCAAACTTCAAGCAGTTAACAAACAAGCTACAATTGATGTTGAAAGGTACATGAAGGTGCATATACTTTGTTATAGGTTTATTAATATTTAAACAGTACGGTTGAGTGATTGAACCCAAACGTTGCTATTGGATGATTGCTTCATTATACAGAAAACACAATATGTTCAGTAACCGTGAAAGTGCACAAATTTCCATAAATCTGAACAAAAACATATAAAACAATGACTTTTGCTGAGCTTCCAAACCATGTATATTTTCTATTAACTATGATCCAGCTCAGTTAATGTAATAAATAAGCGAATGAGATGAAAGGTCAATCCCTTGATATTAAAAAGATATCGTGGGGCAGATCAACCTCGTACCCAGGGCCATTTGTAGGGAACAAATTTGATAGGGCGTGAATTTTGCTATTATAGTACTTTTATAAAATAAGATTAAGACATGTGCCGTGACGTCATAGCCGTGTTTGCGTATAATCTTTTATAAAATAAGGTGTCCTCTACGTACGCTCTGATTGGCTGGGCTGCGTGCATTTATAAGAGTATGAAGGTCATGAATGACGTAACGTGACGTGAAGTGGCTAGCAAAACTATCCCACTTTTAGTTTGTAAGAAGTGTAAAGGCACCCATCTATTGCCTTGTGCTTCTACTCAACTTCTTTCGTGTTCAATGAGTACACATGCGCGGAGCTTTATGTTTTATTTGTTAAGTATATAAACACGCTAACTGAACAACCAATCAGTTACACGAGTGTCACACGAGGCCGCGATTTATCTTGTAACGTATATCTTGAAGCACTTTTGCATTGCAAGAAAATTGCTTTGTGTCGGCACAGATAGTGCATAGGATATTCCGCGCTTGTTCTAAACCAGTTTCATGAACAGTGCTATCAAAGTTGCAACCATATTAAGTTACCTGAACACTCAATACTTGCCCACACTGACTATAAGTTTGTCCGGTGATCTGCTTGCTCTCTGCGTAAAAAGCGAGTATCGCACAGTATAACATGTACATAATTTTTTCTTTTGATTTTATATACACCTTGTTATGTTTAAGTTTTCCAAAAAAGTTCACATTTTCCGTCATGTTTCTCAGTTTTGCGGAAACCGTAATCGCAAAATGAATATAAGAAAAATTAGTTAAAAATTTTAAAATACAATACCATAACGAAAGGAAACCATTTATATATATAGCAAAATATATTTATTGACGTTTCGTTACTTGACCAGTAACATCTTCAGAATGAATTAAATATTAAATTGAGTATATTTATATAATATTACAAGAAAAAACGGTAAAAAAGAGATTAAAACAATTTAAAAATTTTAAATTACAAACGAGCAAAAAGAGATTAACCCTTTGAGGCCTGGACCTCTCCCTGTGCTGAATAAAATCGTCTGGCGTTAGCCAGATGAAATACTAAAGACTCGTCTTCAGGCTTCAAAGTGTTAAAGAGATAGGTTTTAACCCTTTGCGGCCTGGACCTCTCCCTGTGCTGAATAAAATCGTCTGGCGTTAGCCAGATGAAATACTAAAGACTCGTCTTCAGGCTTCAAAGTGTTAAACAACTTTAAATTTTAAATTATATATACTGAATAGACCAATGAAATGCTTAAAACCAGCTGACATTTCGCATTGGGTTCTTCCTTCTTGAAATTAATGTTTTCTAATGCAAATGTTTATGTTGGTATTTTTGTAGGACCAATTCAGTGATCTTTTTAATGAAGTGAAGCATAACAATTTAAAGATAAAAGGTACGAGATTAAAAAATCAATAATTATAAACAGGCATAAAATATTTAGACTTTTCGAAAACGCTCTCCAGAGTGCACTGGACATTCGGAGACGCCGGGTTTTTTTTTGCACCAGTGTGGACGGCGAAAACGAAGCTTTTCGAAAACGCTGACGTCATGACGATTATGTGATCTGCGTTCCAGTCACCCACGGCTTTGTTCAGGGTCGTTTCGGCATTTTAATGTGGATGGCAAAAGCGATTCGAAAACGATAGTGTGGACGGAAAACTTTTGATACGTTTTCGGTACGAGGTCTCCGTTTTCTTTTGAAAACGGATTAGTGTTTAATGTGTGAACCTACAGTCATGAGCATATAGCTTTACTTTCTATTTATAACTGTGTTGTTAACTTCTGAATATTTTAGTATTCAAGTAAAGAGAAAATTTTCCCAATTGAAAATTCGGCTCGATCTCACGATTTGTCAATATGCCAATGGAACAACAGAGAATATAGGCGTCAGTCCAAAAGAATAAAGTTTAAACCACTGTTGAGGAAATGTAGTGAAAAGTCGTAGGATCTGGGCGATTGGTAGTGGTGGTGGTGGGGGCGGTGTTTGGCACAAGCCTCCCACTTTTTTCCACCATTTTTTTTTTACTTTAGAATAATTAAAGTATATATGCATTGAAAAAGCCGAAAATTACAAACAAGCTTGTGAACAGTCAACCTGCATGTTACAGAATTGTCACATAGTTTCGAGAATAATCATCACAAGCACTCCCTATTTAGATCTCTAAAATTTGTTAAATTATCCTCTCCGAAAGCAGGAAATGCCATCTCAGAGGTCTCATGAATCTAAAATTTCCAGGGGGAGAACCCACCAGACCCCTTAACCATAAATAATGTTCTCACACTCGGATTTGAAAACGTCAAATTTTGCCCCCCCCCCCCCCCCCCCAAAGTGAGATTTGGTTCCTACGACACTGATTGTTTAAGGACTATGGTTTCACATAATATTTTGACTAGTTGGTTTATACCAAGAAACAATTAAACAACTCGCACCTCGTTTTTCATGATACATTTAAAATTTTATACATTTATATATATATATATTTATAAAATAGGTTGCGTCTTACGCACGCTGTGATTGGTCAATTACCGTGTTTATATCAGGCTATGTAAACACGGTTGTGATGTCACGGCACATTTTTTAGCCTTATTTCATAAAAGAAATAGAAAATGGATGCCCTGTGTTTATATAACCTGATGCAAACACTTGAGTGAGTTGGGAGAATTCGAAAGTACTTATGTAAACCCTCGCCTACGGCTCGGGTTCACATAAACTTTCGAATTCTCCCAACTCACTCTCGTGTTTGCATCAGGCTATATAAACACGGGCGGCCATTTTCTATTTCTTAAATATATATATATATATATATATATATATATATATATACATATATATATATATAATACACGTATTTTTTTATTTTATTTTTTATCCTTCACAAATGTAAAGCTACCTTGTAGAGATGTTGTGAATAAATTATTATTATTATTATTATTATTATTATTATTATTATTATTATTATTATTATTATTATTATTATTATTATTATTATTATTATTATTACTATTATTATCATCATCATGAGTAAAGTTAACTTGGTTGACTATATCTACCTAGAATATTTCCTTTCGTTTCATCTTCTCGATCTATCTCAAAGCTTTGCGCCACCACGTGCTCCAGTTTGATTGGCAGCGCCAGTCGCTTGTTTTGTAAGAAAAATACCAATTAACAATTATTGAAATTTACTGTATATATTTTGTTTAAATTAACAAACTTAAATAGAACCATAGGCGTACCTGACCAGTTCCGTTTAGGGGGGGGGGGGGAGGGGGGAAGACATTTTTGCCCGAAAAATTAAGAGTCGACTGTCGATTATTAGATCGTATTCAACATACGAGTTTCTTCAAAATATAATTTTTCATGAATATTTAACAGCAATATTACCCGAAATTTCTTTCAAAAAGTGCCCGAAATTTTCATTTTTAAAACGTTTGGGCGGGGGGGGGGGGGGGGAATTGATGATGCGCCGCGTACACGCGTAAAGTTGTCAACAAGTTGTTCACTTATGGTTCGAACAACTTGTTCACGGATAAATCAACAGTCATGAACAAGTTGTTCCAACAGCACATTTTTATAGCCAACAACGTTGTTCGCACATGATACAACATGTTGTAACAACAGCATGATGAAATAACAACGATGAACAACAATGTTACAACAATGGTGAACATGGTTGATGTATATCAACACGTTCTTCGGTTGTTACAACATGCGTGAACAAAGGTTGTTGTTTCATCAAGCTGTAACAACCAGTGGTAACAACTTGTTGAAACAATGATGAACAATGTTGTTCATTTATCAATGTTGTTCACATATGTCAACAAGTTGTTACAGCATTGTTCAGGCAACAATGCTGACAACTTGCGAGATTTTTACGCGTGTAGTGGTAGAAAGCGAATACAATTTATCGATGGCAAGATGACGGAAAATGATGAACTAACCGCTCAGTTTGTCTTATTTGAAGTTTTTCGTTTCCTTGCTTCGTTTTTGATATATTTTAGTTTGTTTGATATGCAAAATAAACATTTTGACCTCACATGTGCACAATGAGTTATCGAAAAAAGCTATATATCTTTGCTAATATCAAACCAAATTAATTCGAAGGCAGCATGTGGGTGTTTTTTTCGCGTAGAACACTAAAGTGTAGATTTTCAAGTGATTATATTTGACAATAGCAAAGATATAACTTTTTTTCGATAACTCATTATGCACGTGTGACGACAAAATGTTTAATTTGCATATCAAACAAATTGAAATATATTAAGAACGAAGCAAGGAAACAAAAAAACTGCCTAAGATGTTACTCTCAATTGCCCCCCCCCTGCCCCCCCCCCCCCCCGCCGCCTGGTACGCCATGAATAGAATTCCGAGAGTTTTGAAGATTATATTTTTATGCTGCTTTTTAGGTGACAGACGTTTATCATTCAAAGCCATGCAAGGCGCACTGTTTATATTTTTTTATCGGTAGGCCTCTGTGTTTTACTTGCTTGACGTATTTTGATTATCAAGTTTATAGTTTGAAGGGCAATAAGCGACTTGCACCATGTCATTCAAAATATGGTCTGGAAACTCAGCTAAAGTCTTTGTTCTATCTTTTTGTTCGCCTTTATGCATTTTTGTGCACGGTGCACGGTCGCTGAACCCGTTGTATTTTAGTATAATGTACGAATTATCCAATAGCAACGTTTCAGTTCAATCACTCAACCGTGCTATTTAAATATTAATAAACCTAAAACAAAGGATGTGCACGGTGTAAGGTACGGTTCGACATAAAACACAGCTCATTTTAGGCCCTTTGAAGTTTGCCGAGTTTCCAGACCATATCTCCTTTATTGACTATGCTTGCACTAAGAAATCACGTGATCTCAATCATCTTAGAATAGCAGGTATGCGATTATACCTTTATAAGACGGATATAGAGTGATGTTTAAAGTAAAATTTTGGAATTTTGATTTTTAAAACTTGCGCTATTGTAGCTGATCACGTGACTAAAGTACAATTTTCAAGCATGTACAAAAGCTTCTTCAAAAGCAATTTTTTTACAACCAAACCCCAAGAAACATGTTGGAAAACGGTATGATATCGTGCATTGTCAACTTTTAGCAGGAATAAATAACGTTTAGCATGATCAAAATACATTCTGTTTACACTTAGATACTGTGAAAAGTCAAATTATTGCTAAATATATGGACTTGACCTTTACAATATCGAACTGTCTCGTTACCTGTTTCTTGTGATTTAGCCCAAAATTTGTTTTTAATTTAAAGACAATTTTGTACATGCATAAAAAACTTTAGTTTAGTCACGTGACCAGCTACAATATCGCTATTTTCTCTAAGATAATGCGAGTTTTGAAATTCCGAAATTTTACTTGAAACACCACCGAAATTTTACTTGAGATCACGTGACCACTAGTAGCTCCACGACAACTTGGTCTCGTGCACGTGAAAGTCTAAAGCCGTTTTTCCCCAGTCGTCGCAGAAACTGGCTTGCAGTTCGCTGCTAGTACTTGCATCTAATTAAAAAGAACTCGCTGCAGTTGCTTGTTGTTTTTTTTTTACTCTGAGTTCTTATTAATTTAATTTGGTATACAAGACTTAAGGCTCTTTTCCAGTCATCGCAAAAACCAGCTCGCAGCTCGCTTCGAGTGTTTGCATATAATTAAAAACAACTTGCAGTGCTTGTTTTCTCGTCAGAAACTAGTTCGCAGCTTGCTGCGAGTACTTGTATCTCATTAAAAAGAACTCGCAACGAGAAAACAAGCACTGCAAGTTGTTTTTAATTAGATGCAAACACTCGCAGCGAGCTGGTTTTTGCGGTGACTGGAAAAGAGCCTTTAGTACTCCGCGCGAGCTGCAAACCAGTTTCTGTGATGACTGCATGGACTGAAAAGGCTTAAGGTCTTCGTTAAGGTTTACAGAGTTATTTTGGTAAAGTGCTCTCAATTCGTCAGAATTTATACCACAAAAATAGAATAGATATCGTCAGCTATTAATTTGTTAATAATAATAATAATAATAATATTTAATATTTCTATTGCGCGATTTTACATATGTATATGATCAAGCTAATTATAAATAATAATTAAAATTAGATATCCAAAGCTATTAATTTGTAGAATACAAGTTAAGTTGTCTTTGATTTTGCGATAAACACAAAGCAATAATAATAGTTGTGAATTTTTTATTGCGTGTGATTTTTTACAAAAGACTATTTTTTTCTCTAAAGGGATGAACCCAGGTTCAATCAACCTTACCAAATGATTTCCTTGTTGATGGATATAGATTCCCTTCTTCTCAAATGGCGTTGTAAGTATTGTTTAATAATGTTGTATATGTTTGACTTGCAATTGTCAACTGAAAAACATCACAATTACCCTGATTGTGTACGAAACGCTCTTTTTGTCTCTTTCTAAATATCTATAGTTTGGTATATGGAGCGTATATCCCACTTATATACAATTGGTTTCTAGTATACTTTGCAAATTGCAAGTCTGTATCAAGTATCAACAGACAACACTGTAACTTGAGGGCAATGGTTAAAACACTTAACGGCCTTAACCAGCCATCTCGATTGTAATATTTTACTCTGGCTAATTACGCCAGACAATTTTACTTGTTCAGGGGGGCTGTTCAGAAAACGCGGTGTGCGGAGTGCAGGGTGCGGGGTCAATTTAATTTTTAATGATAATAAAAGTGAATAAAATATCCTTCAGTTGTTGTTGTTTTAAAATTATTCCTATTGAAAATATTCCTATAAAACCAAGTGGTACAGTATTATGAAATAGCTATTTTAATAAGTTACGTGTAAGTCCAAGATGGGGTCCGAATCATTGAGTTTGGATTCGAGTTTGAGTTACATCTAGTAGATACGGTAAACACGGCAGCTATATAGTGGGTCAAGTTTGACGGTAAGCCAAGTAACATAAAACATTAGATGTGGTTTGGTGCCAGACATAAGAAACAACAATAAGTACATAATAAAGACTGCAGTTCAACGAAATAATTCGACAGTTTGAATTAATTTGGCACGGCAGTTAACGGACGAGCCATTATTGTTTTGTGTGTGTGTGTTTTAGTGCCTGTATACCTCCGCAAACTATTTTTTATTATTTACCTATTTACTAAACTTTTTAATTTATGTATTATGGGTGCATGCTAAGCGAATTCGTGTTACCAGAAGATTAGAAATTCATAAAGACGACAGGTTTCTTGTCTGATTTCCTAACTTAACGACAGGAAAATGAACGTAATTAATCTTAAAATCTAGTCTAGCCTCCTCCGCAGGCAACTCTGTGGCATCCAAACTATGACTCTTCAACTGTACGCCCAATGTTTTGCCAGTTTTGGCCGAGACAACCCTGCTCCCCAAACTATGGCTTTTCAACTGTACGGGCATGTTTTAGCCTCTCCACGCAGGAGTCGTTTTATATGGGGAAGGGCCGAAGGGGTGCATGGCGTAATTGCATTCCTTTGCTGTCCCTTTTATGGCATGTTCGGCCAAAAGCAAGATCTCGGCCAAAACATTGCACGTACAGTTGAAGAATCATAGTTTGAATGCCACAGAGTTGCCTGCTGCGAGGAGGCTAGAATAGATTTTAAGATTAATTACGTTCATTTTCTAGTCGTTAAGTGAGGAAATCAGACAAGAAACCTGCATGATCGTCTTCGTGAATTTCTACTCTTCTTGTGACATGAATAGCACAGCTGAGGCTACTGATGCTCCTTAACTGCCATGCCGAACTTAATTCAAACTGTTGAATTGAAATTGATTGTTTCACTTTCGTTGAACTGCAGTCCTTATTCAGATGTTTATTGTTGTTTTTTAAGTCTGGCACAATCCAACACCAAACCACATCTAATGTTATTATGTTACTTGGCTTACCGTCAAACTTGACCCACTATACTAGCTGCCGTGTTTACCGCCTAGCTTACACGCTCACCCACCAGCGAGTTTACCTAGATGCAGAGTTGGAAAAAGTATTCAACCTTCCTCCGGATGGGTTTTTAAGTTTATATAACCTTCCTCAAAATATATAGCGAGATTTTGTGTTTCGCAACGTTCATTGAATACTGCGTGACTTTTACAGTACCTTGGTTTTCTAGGTTTTCCTAGGTAACAGGGGCGGATCCAGGATTTTTTTAAAGAGGGGGTTGACACCTCTAGGGGGGTCCGGAGGTATGCCCCCCAGGAAAATTTTTGATTTCTGATACGCTGAAATGCTATTTCCTGCATTTTGGGGACAATATTAGGATCAGAAATAGTGATTTTTATACGCTATATTATACTCTAAACACAATTTATATATTATATATAATATAATATACCATATATAATAGGCCAGGGGGGTTGCAACCCCCATAACCCCCCTGGATCCGCCACTGGGTAAGCTTTGGCATACAACAATAGCTACTAATAACTGACCGCTGCTGCCTCGACTGCTGCGAAGATACAGACATCACAGCAGACATCAGCGTACTGTTCCTCACTAAAGTAAACCTTCCTCCGGGTGGTACCCGCATACCCGCAGCTTTTTTCCAACTCTGCCTAGATGTGATTCGAACTTTGACTCGAACTCGAATCCAATCCCCATGTTGGACTTACATTAACTTTTTAAAATAGCTATATGTTTATATATTTTTAATACTGTACCGCTTGGTTTTATACGAATATTTTTCAATAGGAATAATTTGAACACAACAACAACTAAAGGATATACTATTACAGAACCATCCTCAGAGAAACATGAGAACATTTGATCATTTCTTACACTGCTACACGGATTAGCGTTTAAGTTGTCGCGAGAATGTCTCGTGCACGCGTTTTCCGAACAGCCGTTCAGGCGAGAGCTCTCAGTTAGCAAGGGGTTACTAAGTATAGGTTATTTTGAGGGGATATGTGATTTATTCACCGAGGGCGAAATAACGTACTTAATTTTCACATGGACGAGGACCGAGGTTGACAGGAGTCACAATAGAAAAGAAATATTGAGGGGAATATTAGAGGGGGATATTAGAGGGGAATATTAATCTATTGTTTTGCCGGGGCTATTGAATATATTACCCGAAAAGAACAAAGGAAACCGTGGCATGTGAAAATTAAGAGATGATAGTTGAGCTCGAGCTCCACTTTCGTCAACTATTCCCTCATAGAAATTTCGAGTTCAAAATATAATTGTTAACTGTACTGCATGTTTACACAAATGTCAATGGCTAGCTGTTCTGTATCTGTGTATCTGAATATCATGTTCTGATGCAGAAAAATACAGGCATGTGATGGATTTTGTAAATTATATTTAGAGTTTATAGAGTAAAAGGTTTATAAATAGTATACATACAGTATAGTACAGTGTATATAAGGTATAGTTAAATATAGCTGTTTGGAGTTTAGCTTGATCTGCCCAGGCCCACGATTTTTGGATAATGGACTTTTAATCTACTAAAAAAACTATCATGTATAGCTCATTTGATCTAAATAGTCAGAGATGCATTTAAAAAGTTTTTTACCCAAATTCAGCTTTTTTGTAGTACTTCTTGTGCTTTTACGTTTATGTTAAGTAAGTCCCTTGGTATTTAGGTTTACCTGCATTTGGCATTTAAACAACCAAACATACACGTACAATGAGAATTTATTGATAGCTTTCGAGTTGGATACTTTCCATGTCAAAATCAGTTATGGATTGACCTATATTTATATATATAACGGCACATTTACCCCTTGGGTTCAACTACGCATCCCTTCTTCTTCTTGGACTAAATTTTGGGAAACTGAATATATTTTTTGAAATAATACTGCTGTCCACTGCTTGTAGTGTGTTATTGAAAAATATTCTGCATCCTTAAATCTGGTCATCATATGCAAATGCAATAGCAAGGGTGTGACAGGGGATTGAATTCCCCTAGATTTATTCATACGTGTATGCACGGAAACACCGCGGTAACAATATATTACCATTTGTGGAGTGACACGTACGAAGTTACATATACGTTGCTGCTGCTTCCATTGGCTTCTCAAGCCAGTCGAGCACAAGATCTTAGTATTCTTGCAGCTCTGTCTTATGATCTCTGAACTTTTCGAAATATATATAGTTTATCCTGGACGCAAATAATTATGGCAAAACTAGACTTATGGCCGTAGATACCGACATCTTCATTGCCAGAAATCAGTTGGGACAAGATGGTGGCGCTCGTGCGCATTAAGGACCATAATAATGGCATTCTCAACAGTAAATAATAAGGAGAGCACACAATAATTCAAATTTTGCTTAAACGGTGATATATTTCTTCTTTCTCCGGATCCATCTGACTTCAGCATGGACTAAGCAACAGTTGTAACTAAAAAACTTTTTCTTAGCTCGACGACAAAGTACTTCCCTAGCTCGTCTTATTTTTGCACTAAAAGCGCCACTATCCATAGTGTTAGCCATAGTAATCTTTGTAAACAGGTGCTAGAAATTGGCCAAATTGACCAACAACGTTACGGGCGATGCGAAGTCTCCAGATCGCAATTCATTCGGCATGAGTCAGTCTACTTCCTGAGCACATAAAGATCCTGATTTGTCCCTAGCATAGTACTTCCAAAAGCGTTTGAACTTGCTTGATTTCACAGTTCTTATAGCCGTTTACAGGTTGTTGATATATACATACATGCACGGTTTAGGCGAATTCTAAAGAACTCAATGACCTGAATAATGAGAATACACTAGCATACAATAGAATAAAACGCATTAGAATACATAATTATATTATTAGACGACAGAGAGCAGCGGCACAAATGACCAAAATTTCTGGTGATGTTTGGTAACTGCGGGTTACACACTTACCTACCGAAGCCTTTCATGAACTTAAAACACTCAGTTCTAAGTTCTTTCTTTTTGCTTCATTTTTTAAAATTACTAGAATGGCATCTATATACTTACTACTAAATATAAATATAATTAAGATCCCAGCAGAAAACTTTGAGACACGACATACAGAGGCTATAGTTAATGTATATTCAAAAAATTTCATTAGAAATAACGTTTGCTGTTGTTGTTTGTTTTAGCCTTAGAAAGTGTTTTCTCTTTACAAATACCGATATCTTTTCACAATCATCGTTTTTAAGGATTGTTTTAGTTTGAATTCTTCAGTATCATATTTACAAGAGTTTTGTTTATTTTAAGATAATCACGCCATAATGGTTCATCGAATAATTGGACCCAAACCTGGAACTGCGGGATCATCTGGATATCAATATCTTGTAGCCACAGCAAGGTACGTCATGTTAGATACCTATATCTCTTTTTATGTCTGTCTGTCTGTCTGTCTGTCTGTCTGTCTGTCTGTCTGTCTGTCTGTCTGTCTGTCTGTCTGTCTGTCTGTCTGTCTGTCTGTCTGTCTGTCTGTCTGTTATGTTTACTGTTTATTGTTTTTGTTGAAAATATATTGACACTAGCTGTGTTTTAACTCTTATTTTGAGTTAGTGAACCGTTGGTCTATTTTTTATTGGGTATAATGATGATAATATTAATTAATGTATTGAGTTCTCTTTGACAGTGACCGTTACAAGATCTTCCTTGACTTGTTTAACCTGGCTGCATTCATCATTCCTCGAAAGTACATGCCAAAGCTTGATTCTTCTATGAAAACGCGTTTGTCAGTTTTCACTCTGGAAACGACGTCAGCAAAAACTGGAGAATGCTGTGACTTGTGACTGTGCAAAAATTTGAGAAAATGATCACTGAATGTAGTGAATATACAATGGAACATACTGTATACATCGCCGTTTTAAGGACACTAAATTCATTTCGAACGTGTAAAATAGTAGGGAGCTGTGTAAGCAGTGTTGTAAGCAACTGAACGGAATGAATATACAATGAAACATATCGCCGTTTTATGAACACATATGCAATATCAATCCATATTTTTAAGTTGAGGGAGCTGCGATGAAGATTTTAGCTACAAACAAAAGGTATCACAGGGGACCATTTTAGGTCCAGTGACACTAATGTTTTGGATCGTGTTAGTTATATACGCACATGACGTGACTCTTGGTATTCCTATCGGTGATATGTGATACTGATAAGCTATATATATATATATATATATAAGAAGCAACGAGGTAATGAACATAAAAAGAACAGATGAGAATTACTTGAATCTTGTTCTCGGAAAAAGTCTTTTTTCGGGGGGGGGGGGGGGTGGGGGGGGGGGGAGGGGGGGGGGGGGGGGGGGGGGGGGGGGGGGGGGGGGGGCGGGGGGGGGGGGGGGGGGGGGGGGGGGGGGGGGGTTATAAAACTCCCTGTTATGCCGTCCAATTTAAGCGAGCAACTGGCTTAAAGAAGAAATGAAACTGTGAAAATCACGATCTCCAAAAAATAATAAAGAATTACTTTAACGGCAGTTTCACATATTTCACTTCGTTCTCAAGTTATTTAGATTTGTTTGATATGTAAATGAGATGAACTATGATGTAAAGTTGTACAGATAAATGTGAGTTATATAGAAAATCATGTATATCTTCGACATTATCGAAGATAAACAAAATTTCGTCTTGTGATGTTTAGTGTGTTGAGATCCATGTAGTTGCAAAGTTTTAATTAAATGATATTGTTTAATAATTCCGAAGATATACATTATTTTCCAATAACTCGCAAAAATCTCAATCTGGACATAACTTTACGTCATAGTTTATCTCATTTACATATCAAACAATTCTAAATAACTTGTGAACGAAGTGACATACGGAAAAAACTGTAAAAGTAATTCTTTATCACTTTCAGGAGATTGTGAAGATGAAACAAACTTAACTTTCATTTCATTTCCTACATGGTGTCACGTTTTAAGATAACCTGTGTGATTGAGATATGCATTGATAAGAATAATTTTAGAATTATATATTTTATTCATAAGGTTTTCATTTATTATTTCATAGCTAATTATTTAATTACTGTGATGATTCGAATAAGCGACTCCTTCGAAGAGCGCCCCCCTTCGAATAAGTGGACCCCCACAGCTTTTTTCTAAATACGTACTTCCTATCGAACAAGCGTCCTTTTTACAGTTCTTCCTGTCACTGTCCCTGTCTTTAGTAAAGTCCTTTTTCTCACAGATTCAGATGTTTATGTGAAAATTGAAATAGGAAGGCCCGAATAAGCGCTCACTCCCAATAGCGTACCGTCGAGCTGCTATTTATAGCACAAAATGCGGACAAACAAACCAAAATTGACTTTCAAATGATTGCAAATGAGCCATTATTTATTGTTCGGACCGCAAAAATTAAAAGCGGACAAACCTAAGTAGTGACGTCATCACGACGGAGCGCTATTATTATCTTATTGGGTATTAGCAAAAGTAAATATTACAATAATAAGACTAAGTTATAAGATAAAGAAATGCTAAAAGAAAATGAGGAAAATAGTGTACCCATGCAATAGGGAGAGAGAAGGCGCAAACGGGACACAAAGACCCATGCGAGGCACCCCCGTAAAAAAGACAATAATCAACAAAAACAAACTACAAAGAAATAAAATAAAATGAAACAACAAAAAACTAACGCTGTGACGTGTCGGACCAACCTCCGACCCAGATGCACACCACGAAAAAGAGGGATCGCCATATTGATCATTAGGCTTGTTTTCAATTACGCCCCATTTAATTTCCAGGTCCTAATGAAATTAAACAAATAATTTTTAAATATGTTTTTTTAATTTTTTAACCTAACAGCTGCAAATAGGCCTCATTTGACTTTATCTAACTTTACCAATATGCTGCTGAAGGACAACTTTATACGTTTAATAATAATAATAATAATAATAATAATAATAATAATAATAATAATAATAATAATAATAATAATAATAATAATGGAAACTTTATTTGTTTATGATTTACGTATACTACAATGATAAACCTCTCTTTTACAGGTAGTTTACCAATGTCTACTTGAATTAACACTATATTGTATAAAAATATTTGTATGACATTAAAGTCGGGTCATCCCATTCTTTGTTACGTTTACAAAATATATAGTAAGAGGTCCTTATGCAAGTGTTCATAATTTTCTGAGTATAGTACTTTCTACATCGTTCGTTCAAATTTAATACTAATAATAAATAATAATAATAATAATAATAATAATAATAATAATAATAATAATAATAATAATAATAATTAATAATAATGATAATGATAATGATAATAATAATAATAAGTTCTTGAAATTTGAGGAGTCTTGTTGACACTGAACTTCAGGAACTATATATAATACCGTTGATGATATGATCAATATGGAATTGATACAATAATAATAATAATATCAATGATCTTTAATGATCTTTTAGCCGGAATAAGGTTCTGGAATAAATCACCATCAGATCTTGAGAACGTAACTGATTCAGATAATTTTACTGAACGGAAAGTAAAGAAACACAGCATGTCCATGCATGCTGAATAATAATTCGTATTGTTTCACCACCCCAACGGGGCCACCGATCACGTGAGTGAAAACGATCCATACGTCAGAGAAAGTTCAGGGGCGGATTTAGCGTTAGTCAAATAAGTCATACGACTAAGGTATAAAAAAATTCGCAAGAAAAAATAATTATCGTATCGTTCTTCCCTCAGTCTCGAGATCGCGGAGATAATCGTTAGGTGAGACTGCCGACCGGCATGTTAACCCGCGTCGCGCGGTTTTACTTTGTTCTTTCTCGACGGATTTTGAGGCTATTGTATCAGCCGCGGTGAATTGGTTAGAATTTTATAAATTAGTCTTTATAGCGATCTGTGATTGGTTTGCCGGGTGTTCGCCGGATTTCTTTGTCTTTCTCGTACGGATTTAGACCCCTTGTATCACCCTTTCTGATTGGCTTAATTTTTTCAAATAGCTTCTTTATGAAGACACGGATTGGTTTAGCGGCGTTTTACTTTGTAGTTCTCGACTGATTTGTGGACTGATCCAGTTGGCGATTCTGACTAACTTGCGCTCGTCTGGTCGTATATTACTACCAAGGCTCACAAGCGGATTCTTTCGTTTCGCACATGGCTTTGCCTAATACAAACGCGTAGTAGATCTTGATGTATCGCTTTGAAGGACAACGACGAGATTGTGTGTTGCGAGAGATTATAAAACGGGAAGTTTAATACCGTCGACTCCAGGGTCAACAAGCGAAGGATGCTTTGCGCAAAGCCGAGCATTTTTACCAAGATTGGCAAGACGCTTTCAAAGGAATTTTGGCACTGAGATATACGTGGTAATATACGCCAACAATGACAAGAAGAAACCTCGTGCTGCTCCTCAGTAAGCAATTTTTTCTCAACAAAACTTAATTATTTTCTAGTTATTTATAAATATTAAATACAACAATAACAACCTACGCCACGATTGGCATGTCTTCAAATGAAAGGCGAATTACCTTTATTATTGTTAGAATCTTATTTATTAATATATTTCTGCTGTCCTTTCTTTCCTAGTCTTAATATCTACGTGTTTGTAGCGCAAGTAGCTCAAATTCATTCATGGTTTTTCTAATTCTTGTATTGTTCATGGTTTTGAAAACTTAATTGAAACATGTCATCGCCTTATTTATATTAATGTGCTTTTGAGACTAGCATTGTAGCAAAAAAAGTAGCAAAGAATTGAAATACAAGCTAAAGGATTTTTGTCAAGATAATAATGTAGACTACTTCATAAATTCATAAAATAGATAGTGAAGGTCTGGCAATCATAATAATAATAATATTAATTATGTGAATAGTTAGGGCCTTTTTGGTTTTCAAGTTAGGGTTACCCCTGGGTCAACTCCATTAGAATGTCGTTACCAAACACTAAATGACAGGTGGTACAAGTAAAAAAGTTGTCCGGGTAGGCGAGTTTAATAAACCCTACCAGCTATATTGGGTATAACCCTAGGTGTGGTGATAAGCTATCCTAGCACCCGGGTTACCCTAGTGTCCTTTGTAAATACAACAAACAAAAAAAAAAATAAGGAAATGGTATGAGAGCTACAAGTACATGTAGGGTACTTTCTACCATCGTGCTAGAGTAACCCAGTGGTGGCTAGGGTAACCTACCTCCTTGTAAACAAACCCTTAGTATAGAGACTGAGTCAGGCCTAAAACGTTTTTATTTAATTTGACATAGTATTTAAATGTTTTAGGTCTCAGGCATCTGGAATTGCCTAATACAGCTCTGTTTTAAGCTCCTGCAATAGAGTGAAATGGTCCAAACTGCAGTATGATTATTAGTTACATATAAAATATTTGAAGCCATGAATCAGACTTATTAAACTGAACTTGAAGTAGAAGTATATATATCTGTTGTTTATAATAATTAAATATTGGTTAAAATAATTAAATCTGCTATTTCAATTACTGTAACATATAAATTGTAATTGTTTCTCTCAAATGAAATATAAAAATGAACAATTTCCATTTGGACAAAATAATTTTTTTGGACATGATGGTACTTAGAAAATGCAAATTTTCCTCACTGTAGTGCCCTCAGAATGCATAAAAAAGCATTTAAGAGAGCCAAAATTTAAAAAATTTCTGAGAAGCATTACCCCCCCCCCCCCCACCCCCTAACCCAAGTAGTTTGGACTAAGGTGACAAAAATCCTAGATCCGCCCCTGAAGTTGGCCGGAATTACTCGTACAATAGACCTACGTCTTGAAAACACGGTCGTAGCCGACGTGGTCAGGGTTGGCTTGACTTATTAGGAGGGGGGAGGGCAAAACAAGGCACCACTCACCATACTTGTAGAACATGCTGATCTTCTTGTTGGCTTTTAGCAATTAATTTTTGAATTATAAGATGTATGGTGGTCAGCAGGCGTATAAGAACAGATATATTAAAATGACAATACCCATTTGCATAGACTTGGTTGACGTGTCACCCAGAGAATGTTTTTTATAGACCATTGCAAGGGCCGACGCCCCCTCTCCCCCCTCTCTCCCCCCCCCCCCCCCCCCCCCGCCGTTTTCAAAGATTTTTAATTCGAATTTAGAGGAAATTGTAGCGTCGACTTTCAATTTCAAGCTTATTCTCTAAAGCCACTAAGTGATCAAAACGAGATTGCAGTTTTGATTAAATTGAACAACATTGATATTGGGTTCATTGTTTATGGTTCTATATTGGTTTCATAGGGATTTGCAATCAACGCAGAGAAGTGGTAAACTGATCGTTGTATTTTTGTTGCCAGGCACTTCAAAAGCCATATAAGCCCATAACTCAAAAGGACAGTCAAGCGATTCTCTATTATTAAGGCACTTTAACCACAAAAATAGATAGAGCAAAGTGAAAAGGTGGTAAATTGCCGAGCTCGAAACATCAGTGTTTCGTTATCAAAACTATTCTCGGTAGTTTACCACCATTTCATTTTGCTCTGTATCATAAAACACTGCATATACCGCCGCAGCACTCTACTTTTTTAGACACTCAAAAATAAATACATCAAACCGATGTAGCCTTTGACAAAAAACTAGAGCGAGCAGCTGTTGTAAGTTAGTTTCAAAAATAATAAATTAATTGCATTTTGACGGACGCTATATATGGTGCTCATCTCATTTATAGGAGAAAATGGAAAGTCTATTCATCTCTGATCATATTCACAAGCGTTGCCTCGCTGTTCGGATATATCCTCAATAATAAAGTGACTTGCCATGAAAAATTCAGCTCGAAACCAACTTTTTTATTTTAAAGTAGTTTTGGATTATACTTGACGTCACACGTGCATAATAACTTCATGTTGAATAATTAGTTTGCCTTTGGAATATATCAAACAAAATTACTTGAAACATTTATGTTTATGTCTATACATCTGTAGTGTTCTGGGGGGGGCACATAAGATTTCATGGCAACTAAAACACTCGTAGAATCCATATTTCACTACATCCAGGAACCGAGTGACGTATTTCTCGTATGTAACGCTCGCGAGTGACATATCGACAAGTCAAAGGCGCCTTCTCTTCTCTTAATTCAGTTTTTCACGTAAAATGACGTATTCGAATAAGCTTTTGTATTTTTTATTTGTATTTTCTAAAAGTTTTAGGTCAAGCGGTTGTAGTCAGTTTATCAACATCACTTCCACACATAATTTCATTGTCCATATAATAAATAGAACATTACACGGTTACTCAAAGATATGGATTTTATGTTCTCGTGGCAAGAGCAATATCTCACTCGTTCGTTGCGCTCACTCGTGAGATATTTTCCTTGCCACTCGAACATAAAATCCATATCTTCTCGCCACCGTGTAATATCCCCTAGCTTTATATATGTATACGCTTTTCAACAAGTCATTATGACACACGTGTGACGTCAACTTGTCAAGCTTGGCTCTGAGATTTTAGGGGTGGCCAAGCTTAAGAGCACAATTTTTCCGACAAACAACAAAAATTTTCCGACATATATATATATATATATATATATATATAAGAACATCTTCATAAAATATGAGGTAAAAATACATAATAAATTTAATAGTAATAGTATCATTTCAGAGAAAAACTGTTATCACAAAGAGCTTTAGAAGGATACATGCATGCATGGGCAATTCACAACTCACAAGCCAAAAAATAAATTAGCGCGCGCGAGTTTACGCCTAGCATAGATATCAGACCTTGTATACAGATGCGTTGCTCTACGTGCCTATTGACTCCACACGAACAAACGAACGAGAGAACTCGCACGCGGAATATAAAGCGCTTCTATAGCACTATAGCACTGGCGCACTGCAATGAAGTTGCACAGTTTTCTGATGAATTATATATTGATTTGTTGTATTAGTCAAAATAATATATTTAACTGCAAAATATTCAATAAAAAGAACAAGCATAAGTAAAGCATCCGCATCATTGTTTTCTTTTGCGTCTTTTGTTTACCATGTCCAAAATTCCGACAAAACCACAACGCTTACATCATCCGACACTTAGCGGAGGGGGGGGGGGGGGGGGGGGGGGGGGGACGACGCCTCTGATTTGCATATCGATATCAAACCATGATCAAACATATCTCGATATCTCAAGGACAAAGTGAGATAAATTGATATTTTTCATTATTTTTAAATGTTCTGTGAAACAATGCAGTCGCATATATTGATTATTATGCAAACGTTAGTTTGCCTAAAAATGTTTCTTGCTGAGAAACTCTCAGTGATCCCCCTCCCCCCATTTTTAAAAACAATTACTTTTTAGTATTTCAGTCCTGAGTTGAATTTAAGTTTGATATTTTTAAGAAAATGATTATTTTTGCCAACAATCGTCTGACTGATCCAGACACCGCACGATACGGTATGGGTCAACATTACTAGTAATTACCCGTCAAAATAATTAGCAAGTATATTGTGATTGGCTGAAATCAACATCTACTTCCTGGCCAAGCACTGATCGGATCAAGCCTCAACTTCAAAGTGTCATATTTCATAATTGTTATATCGTTTGGTACATCAGCCTGTACCCGTTAACACATCTTAGTTTATATGTCCGTTACTAGAACTGTATTTAGCACAAGCTACCTTGCCGTATTCATTGAGTCAGCACAGCAGAGATTCACCTTCGTCTGGGTGACCACAATATATTTGGAGAGATCAATATAAAGGTAGCAGCTGTTTGATTCAATTATTTCCTCGTTATTGATTCTCCTCATTGTTGCGTCTTTTACTTTCAATAAATAAATATGATGATGTTTGTAAGACATTGGTTGGAAGATAGTAAGCTTACCTTATAAAGTTAATGCAAGACTATGCTTTAAATATTAGCGTAAAACGTTGATTCGTAAAGGTGTGCTAGCAGCGCTACTATTTTACCATATGTGTGTGTCTGTCAGTGTGCGCCAAACCGAACGGAACGTTTGTTTGTATATTTATAAAGTTCAAAAGATAATTGTAGTTGATCGCTTTTCTAGTAGACACGAGAATATAAACTGAATAGTTTCATCTTCATATTCTTGTTTAATATCGTATTCATTATAAACCGTACTGTATTTGTCAGCCATCCGTCATATTTTTTGTCAGTCTTCATTTTCAGTATCTTGCTTCTATTCTATAAAGATCTTTTGATATGGCAACAGCAAGCAGCAAGAATCTCGAAGAACAAGATGTCGGTAAGCATTTTTATAACTACGTGTGTTTACTAATAATATGGAACCAGGGCAAGAATACAAGCCATTGTTAACGTTCTTTATATAGTCGATGAAAGGGTAAAGGTTTAAATTTAGTATAAGTGAAAGATGAACAATTTAGATGGGTGCTTGAGGTTTGCCACACTTTCAACTATAGGCCAACAATGTCGTCTTTACTATTTTGACATCTTTCTCGATCTTGTGTTTTGTCCCGATGGAAAATCCTTGTACTCCTACATGAATTTTGTTGGCTGTTGCTTGTATTTTGCCATTCAAACTGCAACAATGAAAATCGTTAACAATTATAATTAATATGATAAATCTTTTATAGAAGCCAGTCAAAGCATCTTATTAAAATGATCTTGTTTATATAAAATGATAGTATATTATTAACCACATGTTGCCCGTTGCTATATAAACGATGGATTCGCCAAAATTTACTAGTATATTCTGTAAAAATGTATCCGTTGAATGTTGCTTTTTATGCATTGCATATTATACACATACAGAAGTTAAGAAATATTTTATTTTGTTTTAATTTTCAAATGCTTGGTAATGATATATAAGATTATAAGGTTTACTGTAAAGAATGGCTGTTTTCAAACAATTCATTTGCGTGGGACTTGAATTCAAATTTTAATATTAAGTTTTCCCAAGCATAATAACAAGAGAACTACAAGGTGCCAGCTTGCTTTACAATTGTCGTAGCCTGCTCACTCCCTTCAAGACACTCGCCGTTGTACACAAAATTTGTCTCGCCATACATAACAGAACCTGCGTTCAATCTGGTATACCAAACCGCACTACGGCACTCAATATTGTTTTAGTTTTTTTATAATACTTAAACTTTTCAATTGCCTCACGACTTTTGCTTGTAAACAACCGAGAGTTCTACTGGAGCCACGCTGTCTTGTACTATTCACTGGCTATTGGTAAGTATTTTGTCACCCATACAGCTCTTCTCTCACCAGTTCAGGTTGATCCATGTTCATTATTTGTTCATGTATATGTACATTTATAAAGTTTTAATATATATATTATATATATACTTTATTATGTTGGCTGAGTGTCTTGCTATTTCTAATAATATTCAAACAACCTATCTTTCTTCAGCCAACCATGTATTTGGTTTGTAGGGAAATAAACTAATAAGATCTAACAAAAAGTTCAGCGAAATGCACAATTATGCAACTGTACAATTTATAAACCTTCAGTGCCCCTGTATATCATTCAGATTTGATATGTTACAAGCTGAAGGATTAAAACTTAATAATCTAAATTTAATTGTCTTGGTTAACTCAAAGAATTAACATAAAATACAATACTTGTCATGCCTTAATCCACTAGATTTGTTGGAGCTATTACGTATCCTCTAAAGTGGTGTATTTTGGTTTTAATAACATTTTTGTTAGCATTAGTACTGTGACTTACAACTAATTTAAGTTCGTCAACTATTAATAATACAAAGGTTAATGTTCAGAATGTATTTGGAATGCAGGTATGACATAATTACCATGAATGAATGGTTTATTTGCCAAAAACAGACTACAGTATTTACAAAATAAAGAAAAATACAAGTTGGTGAGGAGACCTCAAGAAGCTAAAGCTTGTGTAAAGTTCGAAGGAAGGGATTTTTGAGGAGACCTTGAAAGCCAAGTTTGTGCTAAGAGATATATTAACACTAAGAGATATTATAACATTAGAGTACAGTTTACCATAATTATTATATTTAAATATATATGGTCATAACACCAGAGCTAGCTGTTTAACAATGGTAATTGGTAAGTATAGGCAATCATGTAATTGTTTCTTAAAAGAAGAGATAGTGGTTAACATAGCAATAATATATAATGGTAAGGAATTCCAAATATTTGGACCTATAAAATATAGAATAGTGAACTGTTTTATATTAGTTCGACAACCATGAGATCTATAATTTGCAGCAGATCTATAGTGTTATAACCATGTATTTGATTATTTGTAGTAAATAGGTTGTCAAAACACGCAGGCAGCATGTGATGATGATGATAAAAGATAAATTTAGCAATATGAAATAAATTTAGCTTGAATATGTCTAATATTTTTAGTCGTTTAAAAAGTGGATCAGAATGGGCACGGTAATCGGAGTACGTACAGCTCGTTTTTGTAATAGTAAAATTCTGGAAGACCATACTATATTACAATAAGTGAGATAAGGATATATAAGAGTATAGTATAAAGATAATTTTGTTGCGGATGACAAAAGGGAACACGGTTTATAAATTATTCCAACAGATTTGGCTTATTTTTGTACAAATATAAAAAAATATAATTTATGTGTATTTTCCAGGACAGATTTTCGTCTATATGTACCCCTAAAAAATTTTATATGCTGTTTCTGGGTGACTATTTGGTTGTGGAATTGGAGAGATTTAAATTTATCTTTTTTTGTCTAGGCCAAAAAATTAAATAATTTGTTTTACTTACATTGACAGACAATTTGTTTGACTTCATCCAGATATCAAGGTTTTGAAGTTCATTATTTAACACAGACTCAAGTTGCTTAATATCTGAATGAGAATAATATATACTAGTGTCATCCGCAAAAACGTAAGATTCTGTCAGCTCTAAGGCATTTGGAAGGTCATTAATATATAAAATAAAAAGTAATGGACCCAAAATAGAGCTTGAGGTACTCCACATTTTATTTTCTGAGTGAAAGAACAAGTTTCCTTGAATTGAACAAATTGTTCGCGATTTAAGAAATAACTCTTGATCCATTGTAAGGGAATGCCTTGGATGCCATAATATTATAATTTTGAATTTTGTGATCTAAAGTATCAAAAGCTTTTGAAAGGTCGGTACAGCAGCTATCTGTTTCAAATCAATTGTCGATGCAATGTTGTTAATTAGAGAAATAAGTGAATGTGAGGTAGAATGGTTACTACGAAATCCAAACTGAAATCTGTATAAAATTTCACATCGTTCAATGAATATTTATTAATCTATTTTGCATAACTTTTTTGAAGAATTTTGAGAAGTTTGTCAGGAGTGATATAGCTAGGTCTGTAGTTAGTAAAAAAATGTTGGTCTCCTGTCTTAAAAATTGGAACAATCTTGGTGATTTTTAATTTGTCTGGAAAGATTCCTTTAGACAAAGAGAGATTTATGATGTTGACAAGAGGTTCTGCTAAACGATCAAAAGATTTTTTGATAACATACATAGATATGTTATCATAACCTGGAGCTTTTCCTGTCTTACGGTAAATGAGTTGCAGATTTCCTGAAGTTCATCTGCATTTGTGGGATGAAGTGAAATAGCTTCATCATAATTAGAACGAAAAGAAGTAAGAGTCTCTGGGATTTTTCTTGCAAGATTTGGATCGATGTTGGTAAAATATTTGCAAAACTCGTTTGCTATGTCTTTCGGATCAGATAGCAGAGTATGATCGAGTATGAATGAAGAAGGTAAAGATGGTTTTGTCCTGCGTTTATTAATAATTTCATTAATTAGCTTCCAAGTCGTTTTGTGATAATTTTTTGCTGTTTCAAATTTGTTTTCATAATAAGTTTTCTTGACAGATACTTCATACTGAGTTAGCCGGATACTAGAATAATCTAGAATGCTATGCAGGTCTACATGTTGTTTACCAGTAGTGTTGAGTTTGGGGTAATACCCCTTGGAGCCCAGGCCAAATAAGGGCCTGTAACATTTTAGTCCAAGAAATTTATTGCTCAGTAATGTATAGAGACCTAAGAAAAGTAAAACTTACAGGTCTCTGGCAAAGAGTATAGAGTAAGACAATTAAATAAATTCCAGTTGCAAGGAGTTATATTACTACTTATTTTCAAATGTTATTTTATTTCTCCTTAAATAGTAGCTCCTTGAAAAGCAGCCTTTTGAAATTAGCAGTCGGACCTCCTTTGTATTTGAAAAGTGGAGGGGGCCACACCTGAGGCAGGCTAATTATGAACCTGGAATAGCTCTAGTGTTGTGGCTGGCCTAGCTAGCCTGCATTTGGTGGTTTGGGACAAGTGGAAATGATGGGGTGTGGCAACCAAACAGCCTACTTAATAGCTTTGAGCATTGACAGCCAAGGGGATATCTTGAGATTTTCATGATTGGGTACTTATATAAAGTGACCCTTTTAATAAGTGCAGAGTATGTCATTTTCTGCAATTGACATAATTTTCAGCCTTTTGAATTCTATTGAAAATAAACAAAAGCTAAAACAATAAATGAAAATTTTGAAAATAATTCAAAAGAAGATTTGAAAAGAAATTGGTGTCATAGGGTGAAAATTACATATTCTATACTTATTAAAAGCATCTAATGGATAAATGTTCTAACCAACATGTTTGGATGAATTACGTTCCTGACAAGGCTGATTAGAATTTGGCAAGGTCAATTAGAATTCAACAAGGCTGATTAGAATTCAACAGGGTTGATTAGAATTCAACAAGATTGATTAGAATTCAACAAGGCTGGTTAGAATTCAACAAGGACTACTGTGTTGTTATACTAGTTAACGTATTTTACTTTCACTTTCAAATGAGCCTAATTTAGCTCTGACGTGCCAGAGGCATATTATTACTAAAAAATGTTATCCTTTATTGGCTATAATTAACTGTCCTTGTCACACGTTTCCATTATTGCAGCGAAGAAATCAATCAAATGTTGGATCAATGTACATATTGCTGTGTAGTTTTTAAGAGGCCTATTGGAATTGACAGCTAGTGTGCCTATTTTTCATCTTAAGTAGTTTAAATTTAATTCATTGTGAATGTGATTGGTTTTCCAAAACAAACAAACTGATGGGCAGAACAAAAATACTCCTAGCTATTCTGCAGGCTGAACATTTCCCCCCTTCCTTCTCTCCTTGTATTGCTTCAACCCTTTAAACAACCACTGAGCTAGGCAGACTATTTTGCGGCCCTAAAGTATACAGTACATTCTTTGCCCATGACTCCGGGAAAATCTTCCACTGTGTGTAAACAATTATAACAATTTGTTGTTTTAATGCATGCAGCTTCTAAGTTAGTTGTACACTTTTTCTTTGCTGTAATTAGTGTAAGACATAATTTATTAGGTAATTTATTAATCGGTAGTTTCTTATTAGATCTGTGGTGAGGTCAAAAATCTCGTACAGCTCACTAAAAAATCTTTACAAAGTCCAGAAATGTCAAAAAAATACCTGAAAATTGAAAAAAAACAACTAAACGTTTCTTACAAAACCTTAAAACTCTCTGGAAATTCCTGGCAAATCTTTGAAATATCCTGAATACGAATTTAAAAGAATCCCAAAATCTCAAATGGTATTTTGAAAATCCCCAAAATCTTATATGCCTTATACGCATTATTTTGCCTTCTGGCAGTTTACTGGTACTACAGGAACATTTTGTCAGTCTGTTTTGGGATGTTGGCACATGTTGGTGTGTGCCATCATTGATCTTAGATTACTTTGACATGTGTATTATAGATTTTTTTTTTAAATATCTTAATTTAAGTGTGTTCAATTGCATAAAAATATTTACTATAGACCCTTTTACACCATCAGTGTTTTACACCCGTTTTCCAAATTACGCGACCAGGCGGAAATATTGCAGTCGACATGCGAGTTTTATGGCAATTCAAAATACTTCAATATAACCTACTTTGTCATGGTATTCAACATTCCCGTGGATTACATTGTTATATGGTTACTGTAAATAATTCGCCATTCAGTCAGCATTAACGACCTCATTTCATCATATTCTGACTCATATTCTGTAAAACTCACATCACGCCATAATAGCCATATTATGCATGTCAACTTCCGGGGTCGCGTAATTTTGAAAACGGGCGTATAAAATACGTAATTTTCCGGATTCACTCTGACAAGTAAAATTGTCCGGCATTTAATAGCTATATAAACTAAAATACATAAGACTTCAAATTTGTATGCCGCCTTACAGGAAAGAGTTAATCCCTGAATTAAAAAGTGGCCTGGATCTGTAAACGAGCGTTTTAATTATATGTCGTGCATAACAAAACACATTGGAAACTGTAGTTTGTCTTACTGCATGCTTCAAGGGTTCTTTGTCTTATTATTTACATTTTAGACCAGTTGTACATGTACTATACATTATCATATCAACCCCTTTTTCAAATAAACATCTTCCCACGAACATCGAGTTTAAGATCGGATATGTTTTGCTTGTTTTTATACGCAATGTATTACAGATAAACGAACGTGTTTACAACAGTAAATGATATATCATGGCTTTACAAACGTTAAGAACATCCATACAAATGCCTCTGGAGTAAACGCCATCGGCTTTAAGTAAATATGGTGTGTCTATTTCGCTTTACTAGATTTTTTATATAATATTGATTATCCTTTTTACAATATTGATTAGCTTTTTTACTGCGTCGATCCGTAATTCATGGTATACTGTTTTGTTTGACTTGTAAATAAAGGTTTAGAGAATAGTCACGAGTGTTGTATGGGGTACTCTAACCGTCTTGAGCATGGTTGCATCCACGAAGATATATGTCTTATTTATGTATGTTTTTCTCACGTATTTTCAGTATTGTCCTTGGTTATTGTCCACACTACTTGACAAACGAAAACAAAATGGGATATTGAGCACAAGAATAGTGGGTTCTGAGTGGATGTGACCATGTTCTAAATTTTTGTAATCAATTTCTAGCTTCATCTTCAAAGAAACCGCGTCGATCTGTAATTCGTAGTATCAGCTGGAGACGAAGCAAAAAGACTAAAATGGATGAGGTGGATAATGATCAATCAATTGATGAAGCTTTAGAGGTGGATGCTGGGAGAAGTTTTGGTAAAAGAGGAGGTGCACATGCATTATCAGCTGATGAAGATGAAGAAATATCTGAACTCGATGGAACAGGACCAAGTTCTAAGAAACGTAAACGATTTGGAGTGTGGAGAGCCATGAAAAGAATTTTCAGGAAGAAAAACGGTAAAGGTTCTAAATCTTTTACCGAAGGCGACTCCAACAGTCCGCATGCACCACCTCAGAGGAGTATTTCAGATCCCAATCTCGTAAATAGGACTGAAGACAGACCAGAATTAGCTCCACTGGAACAAGTTAATTTCTCACCACCCGTGACAGAAGCTGAAACTTATTTTCCAAAGAAAGCTTTAAGTGTGAGTATGGACTTTGATATTTTCGGACGTTTAAATATATATACTTTTTTTAAGTGTGTGATGAACACTGTTTATTTTTGATTAATCCATTCCTTCCTGAATTTACATGGACCGGGCTGGCCGGTTAACCTCACTCCGTCACACGGCTACTGACTCGCCGAAACCATGAATAGTAGCGGAAGTAAAATGTGCAAAAATGCAATTTTGTGACAGAAGAAAAAAATTAAAACACAGAAAGCGAGCCGAAACCTATACTCCGCCTGCCACAGAGGTAGCCCGAGTAATTAATCCGGGCTTTTTTCGTACATGGTCTTCGGTGGCTCAGTCAGAGCGACGTCTCCCCCCGAGCTTTGAGGTGGCGAGTTTAACCCTTGGGAAGAGTTCGAACTGTGAAAAGCAGACAAAGTATTTTACTCTTACCAAGTCTTTGATCCTTCCAGCGTGCTAAACTCACCGGGAAATCTTCTAAATGTAAATCCATTATTTGCCTGGGCGTTCTATTGCCTCGTCGCATCTTTTCACCAACGTTCTGGGAACGACACTATTACAGCACTATTAAAACTAAGAGAACTTTGGTACTATATCGCAAAGAACTTAAGTCACGTATTTTTATTGGTGACTTTCTGGACGAATCATATCCATCAGGTCATCAATAATTCTCTATTTGCTTTCTGTCGTTTTCTAGCATGACAGTTTGATGTTGGAGCTCCGTTCTAAGCAAGGGAAAGGGACACCACCAATCAAGCCGAAAAAGCCTGCTGTTGTTTCACCTGAAGCTCAAGGTAGATTTTTGATTAGAGATATACAGTGATTGAGAAATATAGTCAAATGTATACATATATACATATATATATATATATATAAATAAAATGCACTGTAGAAATAATATGGCGAAAATAGGAGCCAATAATATTGGAAGGTGAATAAGTCGGTTCACGAGGCCCCCGAAGGCCGCTATACAAACTACAACAAAAATCTGTGTCAAATACTGTGGAGATTTAATTGCGCTACAGTAAATTTATGGAGTCAAAAGATGCAGTTGAGAAGGAGTTGAACATTTGCGAACAACACTATATTGTTTTGCGGCTTGATGTTATTGTGCAACGGAGAGACGAGAACTGAGAGCCAGAAATGTACAACCTGATTTTTCACATCAAATTTCCCCCCCCCGATAATACAACTTTGATTCTATCTGGTTTATATCGGTTTCTTGTAGTTAAGCTAGCAGCCATCGTTCGTTCGTTCGTTCGTTCGTTCGTTCGTTCGTTCGTTCGTTCGTTCGTTCGTTCGTTCGTTCGTTCGTTCGTTCGTTCGTTCGTTCGTTCGTTCGTTCGTTCGTTCGTTCGTTCGTTCGTTCGTTCGTTCGTTCGTTCGTTCGTTCGTTCGTTCGTTCGTTCGTTCGTTCGTTCGTTCGTTCGTTCGTTCGTTCGTTCGTTCGTTCGTTCGTTCGTTCGTTCGTTCGTTCGTTTGTTCGGAATCAACATGCACGGCACCGCCCTTTAGAACAGGGTCTGGTTTTTGTTGAAGTGGTCAATTTTACCCCGGGCTTAATAGTGCTCTTTTAATGGGAGAAGAAATAAGCTTTTAGAATGCTTAGGATAGAGGTAAAGACTTAGGGCCTAGATGAAAATTACGCTTGTAATTCTATAATTACCCTGGTTAAGTATAGTGTTGTTGTTGTTGTTATTATTATTATTATTATTATTATTATTATTATTATTATTATTATTATTATTATTATTATTATTATTATTATTATTATTATTATTATTATTATTATTGAAGACATAGACGTAATACACTGTTTTCAAAGCTTTGAAACGGAGACGAGACTAAGATACTCATGCAGCTATAAAGTTAGCGATAGAGATTATGTTTCGCTTGTTATTTAATTTTTGTAAATTTTTATATATTTTTTTATTAATTCGTTTATCATATATTTATTTTTAGCTTTAAATTGGCAAGTCTCGCCATCTTCCAATCCGGAAAGTCTACTTCCTGGACTTAATGTCTCTCGTGACAAAATACGAGTTGCTCCGCGCCACAGGAGAGCTCCAACCCGGAGAGGTGTGGCTTCAGTTCGACATGGAGGCCGTGATATAACAGATGCTAATATCATACCAAGAAGTAAGTCAGTTGGTGCTGCGTCGCAAGCTAATGTGGTTACTAAACCGCAAGAAACAACAGACTTTAAAGAGTTAATACAAAGCTTACGATCCCGGGAACAATTAACATTTGAAACAAAGAAACATGAAATCAAAGAAGAAGCGATCCCAGAGGAGAGTAAGGTTGAAAAGAAAGTGGAAAAGATCGAATCAGTTTCTGATGACAACGATATTGGTGAATCCAACGAGCGTGATATCGCAGTCGAAGAGTCGCATGTTTCTTTGAATAAAGAGCTTAAAATCACTGAGGGAGAAGAAAGTGCTAAAGAAGATAAGATATCCGACATGGAAATTGTACCTGTTGTTTTTGAAGTTGGTACAACAGAAAAACAAACGGAGGTTCTTGATAAGGTTGACGACCAGGAAACAGCAGAAGAGGCACTAAAAGAACTCAAATATTCTGAACATGAACCCGTTCCTCTATCGACAACTAACTCTGAAACTAACTTCAGCGACTCAGACGGTGTAGTGGGATTTTCAGTTGCTGTATCAGAAGTGGTGAAAAGCGAAAGTGAAACTGTAGCTGAAGCAGATCGTGAGTTAATGCGTGAACGTACTGCTGAGAACAAGGATGATACTGGTATGCCTTCCGCAACGACTATGGAGCCAGTGTCTAACAAAGATGATGAATCCATGGTTAAAGTAGTTGCTGAGCTAAATCCTGTAGAGCTTGTTGAACCAGAACCTGAATCAGAATCTGCACCCAAGCCTGCACCCGAACGTGAACAAAAACCTGAATCTGAACTAGAAGCTAAACCTGCACCCAAGCCTGCACCCGAGCCTGCACTTGAACCTGCTACAGAACCTGAACAAGACCATGAACCTGAACCTGAGCCTAAACCTGAATCAGAACCTGAACCTGAACGTGAACCAGAACTAGAACCAAAACCCGAACCCAAATTTGAACCCGTTTTAGAAATAATTTCTAGAACAGGTCGAGAAGGATCTATCGAGGATATATTAAAACCAACTGCTCCTGCGCCTCCAGAACCTATTTCTGCACCAGTCCCCGCAGAAGATCTGGATAAGACCCTCGCACAAGCTCATCCGAAAGTGGAGTCTGAACAACAAATTGATCCTCGTTTTTCGTGCGACCAAGAAACGTCTGAATCAAACCTCAGTTTGGCAACCCACGACGTAAACGTTGAGAAACCAAAATCACCTGAATTCATTAAAACATCTCCAGTCCGAAGTAAAAGGCTGAAAATTGAAACACCTGAAAAGGTTTTCCAAAAACCAATCATGACGGAATTGAGAATAAAAGAAAATGAAGATGAAGAGAAATCAGATGAACCTGGAGGTGTACGGAGAAGAAGAATACAGAGCGTGAATTCTCGTATAATCACTAGAGTTGAAGAACATCAGTCAAAGGATGATTCTAGTGCTGGCGTTGCAAGACTGACTCAAGCGTTTGAACGATCAGTTCGATCCAATACCATTTCATTTGGTGAAAGAAGAAAGAGACCTGACGTGTTTCCAAAACCTAAAATCCCACCAGCAAAGGCCGAGGACACAATGAACGATAAAACACGATCACTTGGAAGAAATTACCGCTTTCCTGTGACTGCCAAGAAATCCCCAGAAACCTCATCAAAAGAAAACATGGCGCAGGCAACGGTCAACAGAACTGATGATACTGTGGAAATAGTTGACAAAGTTTCTTCGGAACCGAATGAAATCACTGAAAAAAGCAAAACAGTTTTGATGAGTCCTACAAAGAAACCAAAAACACTTCCAAAACCAAAAATGAACAAAGAAGCCAAACCTGACAGCAAAGAAAATGTTAAGGTAATTACCTTTGTAATTTGGTAACTATTACTGTCTGAGGGACTGATATAGTTATTAAGTGAAAAGAGAGGTGTTACGCAGTTAGTGTTACGAAGTACAGAAATTCTTAGTTGGTGAACTATATCGAGATTTCAGAGAACGAAATACTGTGACCTTTTGAGCCAAAGTCTTTTTATCAGGCTCGAAACGTCATAAATTATTTCGTCCTCTGATTGATTGATTGATTGATTGATTGATTGATTGATTGATTGATTGATTGGTGGGTGGGTGGGTGGGTAGGTGGGTGGTTGGTGGGTGGGTGGGTTGTCAGGTTAGGTAGGTAGGTATTCGTTTGTTGATTGATTAACTAATTAATTGATTGGTGGTGAACATCGGTTAGTCAATATTTGGTCGTTGATTAGTGTGGTTCATTGGTGTTTTGCAAGATTTGCTTTTAAAATCCTGGTCTTCACTCTTTTAGGGAGAATCTATGTCAAAACCAATAAGAAATGGAAATGCGAAGGTATCAGAGAGGGAGGAGAAGAAGGATGGCACACCCGAGGCTGCCATGCCTTCATTCTGGGCGAGAAGAAATATATTTAGTCCTAATTTAGCTGCTGAAAACTCCACCACAGACCTCACTTCCCCAGGGTCACCAGAAAAGACCAAAACGAAGGAAGTCGTGAAACCACTTATCCAGCTCAAGACTGACACGTGTGCTGTGTGTGGTTCTAAAGTCTATCAAATGGAGAAATTTAAAGTAAAAGATAATATTGTTCATAGAAATTGCATCAAATGTTCAGTCTGTAAACGCCTTTTATCAGTTGGCAACTTTATTATGTCCAAGAATAAGATTTACTGCAAGCCTCATGAACCTCGAATTGCTATCACTTTAACTACCTAACTTTTCCAACTAAAGAAGTAGATCAAGGTCTCGTATGTTTGTAAATAATCAAATAACCTAAAGAGTAACTTTCAAATATATGATGTTCATATATAGATTGCTGATTCCCAACCTTTCTCTATTCTGCGGTTCAACGCGACCCCTTTTCGATATGCCGGCTGATATGCATAAATAATCATTTGAATTTTAAAATGTATGTGACATTAAGAGCACTTAAATTGACAAGGTAACATCTGTTGCAGTTTTTGGTTTCCTTGCTTCGTTTTTGAGATATTTCAGTTTGTTTAATATGTATAGTAACATGTGACGTACTCGTGTATAGCGACTTGTCGGAGAAGGTTATATATCATTGCTATTATTAAACCAAACTTAATTCGAAGAAAGCGTGTGCGTGTGTTCCTCGCACAAATACCAAACATGTAGAATTTCAAGTGATTTTATTTGATACTATAGCAAAGATAAATGACCTTCTGCAATAACTCCTGTACGTGTACGTTACAACATGTGACATTTACATATCAAACAAAATGAAATCTTAAAAACGAAGCAAGGAAACCCAAATAAGACAAATTTAATTTTTGTTTCATAAGCACCTTTGTGCACTCTAAGGAAGAATGCCATTACTTCAATAGCTCTCAACTGGAGAGATATCGCTATCACATTTTGGCAGCCCACTTGTGGCCACAACCAATCATTGTTGGTTGACTATTTGTCGGAAGTTCTGTACTTTCGCAAAGGTGCACAAACAAAGGCAATAGAAAGTCAATTGACTAGGCCAGTAATGAATTCGTAGCCTCGATTTCGTGAATATTTTCGGCTAATATTTCTGCCGAGCCTATATAGGGATCGCGTTACCTGGGTTGGGAATCACTAAATTATACTGTGCATGCATATACTCCAGAATTTCGTATACTACAAATTGATTTTAGACTTGCTTAATTCCACATTTTATATGGGGTAGAAATACTGAAAATGCAGTCACTAAGGGTTAAGACTTCAGGATATTTATAATCACTAGTTTATTTTCTTATCAAAATAGCCACTTTCGTATTTTCGTAATATTGCACTTTTGGCATTCATGCACTATACTGTACTAACTATAGACCACCAAGCTGACTGAAGGACAACCAGGCCGTATTTACTTGATTAAACGTCTCCTCTTAAACAAATGCCTCGCTTTGAGAGTCCAAACCGGATGTTCTTTACCGCGCGACTGGCAATATTGACAGCAACATTGCAATATTTTCTAGCAACATTGCAACTTTCTAACGTTACACGGCGGCTCCTTGGCAAGTTGCTAAAAATTCGCATTTTAAATATCGAACTTCACATAACACGAAGTTTACTTAGAGTTAGTTGTTCTGACTTTCAATAGAACTTCATATTATGTGAAGTTCGATATTTAAAATGCGAATTTTTAGCAACTTGCTAAGTGCAATGTTGCTATCAATATTGCAAGGTCGCGCGGGAAAGAACATCCAGTTTGACTGTAAATGTATCTCGAATAAACGCCTTTCTACGGCCTTTGAAAAAAAACTAAACTCCCCCGGCGATTAATCAAGTAAATACGATATTTTTTCATTACAATATATATACATACAATAATATATGTAATAGTGAAACGTAAATGTGACTGACTTATAAGACTGCAATAAAAACATAATTTGCTTAGTCATAGTCAAGGTGGTTAATTTGTAGTACGTTATATATATGAAAGTTTTACGAAGAAATACAAAGGTGAAAAAGATATAAAATTGAAATCAACTGTTTTATGCCATGTCCACGCTAATTCGTTTTGGTTTGAAAATGGAAACTTTTTAAAACGGTTAGGTTTTTCGTGCACCCCATAGAAATACATTTTTATTTTATCAATTCTTGGTTTTCATCTGACGTCATGGCGGACATATATGAAATGGCGCAGAAACAATGAAATGGCGGCCATATTGGTGCACCATCTTTATCCTATAGGAATTTAACTCTATTCTTATTCAAACATTTCATATTGTTTCACCACCCCAACGGGGCCACCGATCACATGAGTGAAAACGATCCATAGGTCTAGTCCAGAGTGGGACGTGTTCGAAGACGCCGTTTTCCTGCACTAGTGCATGGAAAGCGACAAGCTTTTCGAAAACGCTGATATCACGACGATCATGTCCGGATATTGTGCGTATTCAGGGTCGCTTCGGCGTTTTAGTTGGCAAAAATGATTCGAAAGCGATAGTGTGGACGGGAAACATTTGATACGTTTTCGATACTAGCTGTGATCTTCGTTTTCAAACGAAAACGTCTTTGTTTTCAAACGAAAACGGATTTATGTGTCCGTATTTAGGATTCGGGATGTTTATAGTCAACCTCGTTTCCAGGGCCTTTTTGAAATTGTGAGGGCGGAATTCTGGTTATAAATCCATGTAGGGTGTGTGTTGGGGTAAGGCTTTCATGAAGTACCTGGGTTATGTAGGACATGGAATTATTACCTGTTTTGGGGAACACATTGCGGTCATGCGCAGAACGGACTGTACGTCACCTTTAAGAATTTATTTATAAAAGAATATATAATATAAGAACCGAACCCAGGCTGATTTGGTAAAATGTAGGTTCTTGTTAGCGGGTTTTTACTGTAGCAAACTTGTCGTAGCCGAAGTGGCACGGCGGCTACGCCTACACGGCATATATATTATCTTGTCATTTGCATGTGGAACAAGATGACTAGTAATTTCAGAACTACGCATCGTTGGGATATATTGTGTATGTATGTTGTTATATGTTGAATGAGCTTTCATTTGATGTAGAGTTCAAGATTCTGCGTTTTATAAAACTTGTTATACTGTCCAAAATGTGTGAACCACTGTTCCAAATAATATTTCATTACAAATATACAGGAAATCGACGTAATGAACGTTTTCCATTTTTAAAATATTTCCCGTTTAACTAGAAGCTTGAAATTTTCACCGCGAATAGAATTTTTCAATAGCTTCTGCATGATATATACATATATATCTCAATGTTGTGCTTTAAATACTTCAAAAGAAATCTAAAATTCTGTAAGTAATAGTTAAAATATGAGCGGTCGATCTTTATGGGCATTTACAATGGCGAGCCGAAATTAAACATTAATTTCTTTTGAATTTTCCTCATAATTATTAATGATTTGATAACACTTGTGAGAAGTTAATTTCCTGTTTACTTGTAATATTATTTCAAACAGTGGTTCGCACATTTTCCCACAGTAGTTCTGAAATTACTAGCCATCTTGTTCCACAATTGACAAGAAACCGCACCGCGGGCGACACGCCACTTCAGTACCCACCGCTTTCCTTTTCGAAACCAGGCATAAGCCACCGAATACTTGCTGTTCAACTGCTGTTTGGTTCCAGAGGTTTGGTTCTTGACAAGTTTCAGTCGCCAGATAAAATTTAAAACCCCTCAAGGCTTTCGAAAGAACAAGGAATACAGATTTTCAAACTTCCTTGATATAAAAGTGCGACTTCCGTCCAACCACGTTCAACCAGAGCTTTCGGTCGACGGGCACGGCTCTGGGAACGAGATTGTGTAGACGCATGTACGCTGTGTGTACCTATTTTTAATATATACCACACAGAACAGAGGAGAATCGTCTACAAAACGTAATTACGTCATTTGTTTTTGGGACGTCGTATACTATCGACGTCACCAGACTTGTTTTAGTTGAAGTGCTTATCTCAAATGTGTATGGGGATTTTGTATAGTCGTAATCTTTGTGTTCGCCTGAGAAAAATTGCAATATATCTTGACGTTGCAAAATTTCATCTTCATGAACTTTTTCATTATCAAAATTAGTAACTACTACCGGAAGTGACGTCGCTATAGGAAGCGAGACAGTGTTTACAACACTGCGTATCTATTTTGCACTTAATTCTCTTCCATTATTGCGTAAATACAAGAAATAACGAAAAAGACTTGTAATTCTAATGTAAAAACGCTTTCCAAAAGCTTATTCCTATAGTGACGTCACTTCCGGTAAGTAGTTAGGAACCGGTCATTATTTATGGCAGGGGTGGGGGCCGAAGAGAAAAAGGTGGGGTAACTGAAAATTTTACTTGTCTTTGGTGGGGTAACAAAAAAATGCTTAGAGGCAGAGGTGGAGTAAAAAAAATATTATTAATTTTTAAACCATATTTTAATCACATACAGTATAATATTACAGGATACATATGATTAGCATATACCTTGCAGGTTAATAGTGCTTTTTATGCAATCTGATCGACTCCTCTATCTCAGAATATCTTGCACTATTCACATTCGAGCAAAATAAAATGTTAAACGAAGAAAGCGATTTTGTTGTCAAACGAGGCTGTTATATAACAAGGCTGTTATTTCCACAGGTATGTTTCTTTAGACTTTTATAGCTATGAATATATCCAAAGGTTTAAAACTGTTTTGTCGACAACCTTATCTTGCATGAAAATACTTATGACGATACTGAAAAACTAGGAATGTAAACTTCATTAATAGCTTGTTTATGAGGTATATGCAAAACAATTATTCACCTCAGTGTTGGTGAATAGTGAGGATATTTACCTCACCGCTTCATGGCTTGGTAAATATCCACCACTATTCACCTCCAGTTCGGTGAATAATTGTTAATTATATTCTAATAAAATATCACCATCTTCCAGAATGTCAAATATACTATATATCTATTTAAAAAATGTCATCATCTGTCAAAATCTCAATTGGAACATCGTCATCACTACTACTACTAATCTCATTCTTTCTCTGACTCAGTATTGCTTTCTTTTTTTTGGACTTGTACCTCTGCTCAATTTTCCTCCTAGCTTTCCTTTTTCGTATATTACTGTGCTATGACCTTTGTAACAAAATAGGTGTATAGTCAGTAGTGGTGGGGTAGATTTTTTTTTCTGCCTTCCAGTGGTGGGGTAGACAAATGTTTTGTTTAAAAAAAGTTGGGTAAAGATTTTTTTTTGCTCCACAGCACTTTCTCTTCGGCCCCCACCCCTTCCATAAATAATGACCGGTCCCTTACCAACTTTGACAGTGAAAAAGTCCAAGATAAAATTATGAAACGACAAGATATATAGGAATTTTGGCATTTTGCTCAGGAGAACACAAAGATGACAAATAGTTAACAGATAATTAGCGAGGCCAACGGCAATGAATATATTGCGGCTAGCTGAGGAGTCCGAAGCGGGCTGCAATATATTCAATGACGTTTGGCCGAAGTGATTATTATAACAAGAAAAATACAGGAAAGCCACCGAAACCTAGACTCGGCTACCACAGGTAGCCCTAGTAATTACTAATCCCTATCATAGTTTCTAGCTAGCTGTTTGGTAAAATCAATTAAATCTCAAATGTCATCAATAAAATATTAAAGAAATGCTGATTTTAGACCATTGTAAACGAGAAACGAAAGGCTTGTAAACGTGCTGGCTAAAATATTGCAGTGTGCTTGCTGAAATCTTTAATATAAAGCAGACAGAGAACAATGGAATTTGATAAGGGTCAGTAATTATATAAAACTCCCACAGGTGATAAAAGCACTTGAATAGTTAGCAGACCCTTTTAATAAGTGCAGAATACGTCATTTTCAGCTTTTTGAATTCTACTGAAAATATACAGAAGACAATAAACGAAATTGAAAAGAACTTTAAAAAAATTATAGAAATTGACGTCATAGAGAAAATTATTCTATACTGATAGAAGGGTCTATACGTATGAAGAACATAATATTAAAAAAATTGAGAAAAAAACATTCTTACATGACCCGCGTACTAGTACGTATTTATTGTTGATTTTTTCTTCTACAACAGAATTAAATAAATTTACTAAATGAATAAAAGCTCAGGAAACTATGTTGGATATATTTACAAACTGTCAACTACAGAAAAAAAAATTTAAAGTACAATAATATTGGATTATATCACCGCTATATTAATTTGCGTGATTAATTCACTCACGTGATTAATTTGGCAAGAAGACGGGAAAGTTGATGAAAAGTAGATAACAATTATAGTTAACGTTTTAAATCACAATTGTGCGTCTAGAGACAAAACTCGTTAAATTATGATTAAAATTGTGCATCATGTTTAAATAAATAATGTTGTCGTTTTGGCGCTCTGTTCACACGATGTGTTGTCTCGAAAGAAAGCATTAAACGACAGAGTGAAGCCCCCTCTTCCGAAGATTGTGCTAAAAGCTGTTTTCAATTACGTCCGCTTTGCCGCGCGGGTAGAGCGTGCATTGTTCAGTTCGCTTTGGAAGTTAATGCGCATCCCACAACCTTCTCGAAGGACCATTGATTTCCAAGAATATATTATGGCCATTTATGGGGTGTGGGTCAGGCTCTATTCATTTCCATACGTCAAATGAACACATCTTCGGAAGAGGGGCCTCACTCTGACGCTTGCATGCATAGTCCTCACTGAGAATGGGCCTGGAACTGCACTAGGTTAATGGTTTGGAAACTATAGTTACAAAATCAGTTGCGGCGAGTGCTTGCACGGGTGGCCAAAAGTTACGATCGTTTCATTTCTTTAGCGATCGTCTGTTAAGTAAGAATTAATTACCGAGAACCGAGGTTTTTAGCCCAATACAGCACGAGGGACCACAGGCCCTGAGCCGGAGGGGTTTATTTGGATAAAAGCCGAGGTTCGATTCGAGGTAATTAACGGAGTTATTTAATAGTTGAGGAGATTTTCCTAAAAAAACATATCAATTACTATATATTGCCCTGTTGACCAGGTAATATCTAGATATTGCCCTAGCGACCAGGACAATATCTATATACAACCTTGAATTTTTAATTATCGGTTCTCTTGGGATATAGAAAGAACAAAGAAAACCAACTCAACTTTAAATAATCATCGTTATTTTTCATGACTAGCTTTAACTGCATAACGTGTCGCAACCTAATATATAATGCCGTTTAATACTTTATTTGCGGCTATTTAAGATGTATATAACAATATAAATTAGAGAGTATGTTGGTCTGTCTCTTAACGAAACAAAATTAACCCAAAAACTTGAAAAATGGTAAAATGTACTGACCAGCAATGGTATCATTTTACTGCATATCTTACAATCACATTCTTAACAGCCAGGACCGGCCTAAGCGTACATGGAATATACTACAACTATATAATATATATGCATGTCAAGTGTGAACCATGGAACGATTTTCATAATCAGAAATCCAGATAAACTAGAACGGTGTTAATCTTTAGTTGGTTCCACTGCGCAGTCAGGACATACAACTAAGCCATTTTCATTACACGAAGTACATCGTAGAGAACAAATTTCTCGAATTATTCGGTGTTTTCGACTGGTTTTACTTCCTCCACAGGCAAGACAATTTATAAACCTCCGGCCACCACATCGTTCGCAATCTTTGCCACTATAACAACGCTTTAATAAAAATAATCAGAACTTAGAAATAACGTACAAAACATATTGAATGGCTAATTGACCGCATATACTGAAAAGGATGGCAATTTGTGCATTTAATCACAATTCTTGATTGCTTCTTGTAAAATTATCAGAAAATAGGACTTTGGTAATCAACTTTGGTAACAAGTTATATCTAGCCCACTTTATCCATGTTAGGATGATAAACGATGTTTAGCTGTTACTTAAGCTTCATGTTTTAAGTTCGTGACGTACCATGGCTAAATGTACAGTCGCCATCTTTTTCGGTATAGTCATGCAATTAGTGTACTGTAACGCAAGTCTAAGTACATTCCAGGCCATAGAGCTTCGCGACGTCCTCGCAAGCTTAGCACCATCTGAATTAAGGTTGATTAAGGTTGAAGGTGCTCTAAATGAACAAATCTTTTGTTTTACGTTCATTAATATCTAAACCAAACGGTTGAGCAATTGAATCCAAACGAATCCAAACACTGCTATTTGCAGTTAACAAAACGAGTTGAAGACTGGAACGCGGTAGCAGCATTACGGTTCTTGGGATCGTTCGAAACGATCCCAACAATATATACTAGCGATCTTATCTCGTGACCAGCCTTCCACTCGTTTTGTTAACGGCAAATTATAGCTGATTACTTCATTATGCCAAAAATAAATTGTTCAGCAAGCTTGAAATTAATCAATTCACACACATTCCAATTCTGTGTCACGTTGTGTAATGAGTAAATATTCATAAGTTTTGAAGATACGATATTTAAAGTGCCTCTATGGCCTATGGGATCTTTACATATTTAAATAACTTAGGTTAAAAGAAAATTTTTCCCGAATTTTTTCTCTCAAAAATATTAAATCTCCGCCCATTAACAGCGCTCCGAAGTTGGCCAAATCAGCCCAAATCGCGCCATTTTGAAAATTAGACCGTTTTTCTTGGCCTGGGCTCTAATTAATAGATCTACGTCACAGTCGGAACACCAAAATGTTTTCCGCCGAGTCAATCTCGTACCCAGAGCCTGCGATCCTTTTGGTCTGTACCAAAGAACGGAGGCTCTGGGAAACTCCGATGAAAAAAAAAACCAAATTGGGTTTTTGTTCCCAGTCCCCTGGTTCCCAGTTCCCTATAATTTGTTACTGTCATCGACGATCTTTAGCTTGTTCGAAGACCAGGGAAAATATTTGTTTACCGATAAAGAATGACCCAGTATGTTTTACAAAGCTCTTGACAAAGCGTTGCGATACAAATGGTCTTTCTTAGCTGTTCTCTAAATCGTCAACCGGACAATTTGGCGAGAGTGTTTTATACGTCCGCGTCACCGTCGGCACTCGGCAGTGATAGGCTCAGCCGCTCAGGTAAGGAATTGTACTTTCTGTCAGGAATTTTGGCTAAACTATACATAGAATACCTTGTATTCTCTAATATAATTTTAAAGTTCTGAGACGAAACTGCGAAGAATTACGAGACGAGTCAGACGATGGATGTTTGTTTGGCGACGAAGCGCGAATAATAATAGTTTTAACTTGTAAATTGTCGGGATTTTTGCTGTTTTGAATTATTTCATGCGTTCAGTTGTATTTTGGGTCTGTCGTGTATAATTATGTGTTACAGAACGTCGAGAAATCGATTAAACAAGTTAGCAACGTGCACATTATTTGAAATTTTACTGTTTTTAAACTAACCAATCTGATGACAAGTTTCATCGAAGTTCCCCAGAGCCTCCTTTCCTTGGTACAGACCAAAAGGATCGCAGGCTCTGGGTACGAGATTGCCGCCGAGTCTGAGTCAGACGAATCATCTTGGAACATATTGATCAATATATCTAAAGTTTTCACTGCTTAAATAAAGGTTTAAGAGACGCAATACCAAAAACACACTAAAAAGTCAGAAATTCGGTTCCGACAGTGACGTCACACAGTAAACTCGCACCAGGTCCCTAATGCACGGTCACATTTATAGAGGTACCAACTTTGGAGCGCTGTTAATGGGCGGGGATTTAATATTTTTGAGAAAAAATTTCGGGAAACATTTTCTTTTAAGTTATTATCTCCTAAGTTATTTAAATATGTAAAGATCCCACAGGCCATAGAGGCACTTTAAAGAAGAGAAGTAAATTGAAATATTTTGATATGATCAAATACGAAATAAGTATGAAGTAGTCCAATTATAAGTATTCGAAAATGTCAGAAAAAATGAAATAAATGAAAAATAATACTAACATAGCAAAATGTACTTGTATATATAATTCAAGAGTCGCCATCAGAATTAATGTTGTTGAAAGTGCAAACATTTTCATAAACGTGAAAACATATAGAAACTATGCAGAGAGTAACAAAGGGAGACAAAGAGCCAGGCTTTGCTAGAAACGTTGTTTTCCGTTGAAAACAATGTTGGTAATTTTTTCACCTAATCTTGTGTTATTAGTTTAATTTCAAAATTCGTTGAAAAAAAATTGTTTCACGTGTAAAGTTTGTATTTTATAGAGCGTAGCCATACGCAGTAACCTAGTTTGAAAAGAATGAGTCAAAGAGAGAACAAAGAGAGACATGCATGATATATGCAAGAGTTGTAAAAGCCATTCTCTTATCTCTTAGAAGAGTTCTTTCAGATTAAAAAACCCTTAACATGCATCATAGTCAATCGAGATCTGGTCTGGAAACTCGGCAAACTTCAAAGCGCCTATAATGAGCTGGTATTTTATGTTGAACCGTACCTTACACCGTGCACATCCTTTGTTTTAGGTTTATTAATATTTAAATAACACGGTTGAGTGATTGAAGTGAAACGTTGCTATTGGACAATTCGTTCATTATACTAAAATACAATGTGTTCAGCGACCGTGCACCGTGCACAAAAATGCATAAAGGCGAACAAAAAGATAGACCAAAGACTTTAGCTGAGTTTCCAGACCATATCTCGATTGACTATGCATGCGGCATTTCTTTCGTTTTCTTTTTAAAATAACCTTTTATATGCATGCATCTAAATTCTAGCATTTTTTTTGCTTCGTTTTATCTTCCTGATTCAGAGCAAAACTACACATGCTTTGAAAATGGCCTAGGCTTAAAATTCATTTTTAAAAAATCTTGAAAGTGGTAAACTGCAAAGATTAAAAAAACAACAACCAAAACTGACCTTTCGAAACAAAATTATTTTATATGTATAAAAATTGGTCCTTATAACCACGTTTTAAAGTACAATTATACTTTTAGATGCAAAATATGGAAACGTGTGTTTCGAAACATGTTTAACTATTTTTCTGTTTCTTCGATATAAATAAGTTCTATATCGAAATAGACCTTATTCCAAAATGGCTGCCGAATTAGAATTCTTTTATGTGCATATAAATTAGCCCTTATGACCTCGTTTTAAAGTAAAAATTATTTTGAATTTCCGACATGAAAACGAGTTCATAAGGGCTATTTTATATGTATATAAAAGAATTTTAATTCGGCGGCCATTTTGGAATAAGGTCTATGATCGCTTGAATGTGACGAATTCAGCACTGTACATTTTGTCTCCTGAAAAAATTAAGATCCCCGTTGTTATTTGGAAAAACGGACTTGTTTACATGTACTCAGCAATTCAGAAAACGCTTCATGCACTGCTGTAACTACATTGCCTCTGAAAATGTTGTACTTTTTAACAAACGGTTATGTGCACGCTGTTGGGCTGTTCCGTGCATATAGGCTATATTGCTGGCTTTCACGTGACATCACGGCGGCCATATTTGTGCCCCAAAACAATAAAACGGCGGCCATATTTGTGTCCTAAATGAATCCCATTGGGATTTAGCTCTATTCTTATTCACAAATTTCCTATTGTTTTAGCAATCCAATATGGCTGTCGGTCACGTGGGTGAAACCCAAGAATATGCCAAAGATGCAGCAATCGAGTAGCCCGAGCGCACGCCTAAGCAGGGGTCTTGTTTGTGTAAAAATTGATTGAGGTACAGATTAAAACTGCATGATTAAATCGACATTTTACAAACACCAAGAATAGTACGAAAGGTTAATATTACTAATATTTCACTATTCTTACCTCAAAACCAGAGATAAGCGTTGATAATTTACCACTCTCATTGAGCTCTTCCACTTCTTTTAAACTCTAAAAAGTTTCAAATAAAGAAACACTTCAGTTAGTTGCTTTATTTATATAGCTAGAATATTCCACAAATAAACCAGATTAACGCAAAGTATTTGAGAGAAAAACGTATGTCTGAAGATGCATGCTAGCTCAAAAATGTTTTTTTTTGTGTGAGATGCTCTTTCGAGTTAGCCGATGTAGAGCAAGCCAGTTATAAACCAATCGACTGACCCAGGTTATTCAAATATAACCAAGGTAACGTAGCGCAGGCCTCCCAACAAAAACGTCGACTGACCCAGTTTATTGGAACATAGCCAAGCCTAACGCGCAAGGCTCCTAAAAAGGGATCGACTGATTCAGTGTATTGGAGTAAAGCCAAGCCTATAACGTCGAGCAAGCACCCTAAAGGGAATCGAGTGATCCAGTTTATTAGAATATAGCCAAGCGCAATGTAGAGCAAGCCTCTTTAAAGAAACAGACTGATCCAGTTTATTAGAATAAAGCCAAGCCTAAGGTAGCACAAGCCTTCTAAAAAGGAATCGACTGACCCAGTTTATTGGAATAAAGCCAAGCGTAATGTAGAGCAAGCACCCTAAAAGGCAATCGACTGACCCAGTTTATTGGTGATAAAGCCAAGCATAACGTCGAGCAAGCCTCCTAAAAAGGATCGACTGACCCAGTTTACTGAAATATAGTCAAGCGTAACGTACAGCAAACCTCCTAAAAGGGATCAACTGATCCAGTTTCTTGAAATATATATAGCCCAGCGTAACGTAGAGCTAGCCTCCTAAAAGGGATTGACTGATCCAGTTTATTGAAATATATATAGCCCAGCGTAACGTAGAGCTAGCCTCCTAAAAGGGATTGACTGATCCAGTTTATTGAAATATATATAGCCCAGCGTAACGTAGAGCAAGCTAGCCTCCTAAAAGGGATCGACTGATCCAGTTTATTGGAATATATATAGCCCAGCGTAACGTAGAGCAAGCTAGCTTCCTGAAAGGGATCGACTGACCCAGTTTATTAAAATATATATAGCCCAGCGTAACGTAAAGCAAACCTCCTAAAAGAGATCGACTGATCCAGTTTATTGAAATATATATAGCCCAGCGTAACGTAGAGGAAGCTAGCCACCTAAAAGGGATCGACTGATCCAGTTTATTGAAATATATATAGCCCAGCGTAACGTAGAGCAAGCCTCCTAAAAGGGATCGACTGACCCAGTTTATTGAAATATATATAGCCCAGCGTAACGTAAAGCAAGCCTCCTAAAAGAGATCGACTGACCCAGTTTATTGAAATATATATAGCCCAGCGTATAACGTAGAGCAAGCTTCCTAAAAGGGATCGACTGACCCAGTTTACTGAAATAAATATAGCCCAGCGTATAACGTAGGGCAAGCTTCCTAAAAGAGATCGACTGGCCCAGTTTATTGAAATAAATATAGCCCAGCGTACAACGTAGAGCAAGCCTCCTAAAAGGGATCGACTGACCCAGTTTATTGAAATATATATAGCCCAGCATAACGTTAGAGCAAGCCTCCTAAAAGGGATCGACTGATCCAGTTTATTGGAATATTTAACAATTATTCGCCGAAGGCGAGGTGAATATCGGTGAATAATAACCGAGACGAAGTCGAGGTTATTATTCACCGATATTCACTGAGCCTGAGGCGAATAATTGTTTTAGTATAAATACACATTTTCTTACTTTTAGGAACAACATTTTCTTTAAAATTTATACTTCTCCTAAAGTATATTACAAGTAATATTTGGCATTTCACTCGATTAAACTGGATGTTAGAGAGGTAATTTTGGTGAAGGAAAATTTCGACTGCACTAGCATCGCATAGCAGGGTCACGGGTTCAATTCCTAGCCTTGATGTTGCATTTTTCGCAGCTAGTCCCTTCACGAGGTATACCCAATTCTACTCTCGGCATTACCACATTATATAGTTATTGCAATATAACCAAGCCTAACGCATGCAAGGCTCCTAAAAAATTAAGGATCGACTGATTCAGTGCAGTATATGTAATGTCGAGCAAGCCTCCTAAAAGGAACCAACTGATCCAGTTTATTAGAATATAGCGAAGCCTGCATGACTTAGAGCAGGCCTCCTAAACGACTGACCCAGGTTATTGGAATATATAGCAGGCCTCCTAAAGGTTGACTTACCCGGTTTATTGGCTAACGTAGAGCAAGCCTCTTAATGAATTGACCCATGATGTTGTAATACAGCTATAAGTGTAACGTAGAGCAGGCCTCCTAAACCGGGCGACTGACCCAAGATATTGGAATATAGCCAAGCCAGGTTTTTGAAATAATTATAGCCAAGCCTAAGGTGGGGATAGATTGAACCTTCTGAAGCTTTCCCACGGTACGTCGAAGAACATGTTAATACAATTTATTATATAAAATAGAGTGTTTTATTGATTTTTCCGCCACTAATAAAAGTGATAATCTCACATGTGCGATTATTTATGATAATCGCACATGTGACGATTATCGCTGAATCAGCATTATAGTTAAATGCAATTTTTGCAAGGCAATAGGACAATTTTTATATAATAAACAGAACAATACATGGATGCTTGGAAATGCATGTCACTCGTTCGCTTCGCTCACTCGTGAGATATCCTGGTCAACACTCGAAATGAAATAAATTTCATATTTCCGCACATCCATGTATTATTCTCTATATAATTAATACAATTTGAAATTTTAACAGAACGAGACGATGTATATCAAATCAGACGACTAAATTCCCCATTATGTCTGCTAGGTTATTAAATGGCAGAAAGTGTTTGTCGAGTAGATTTAGTAAAACACGTACGTGTTCAATATTTGGGTTTAGGTTTAGAATTTTAAAATCGAAACTAAAAAGTCTCGATTTGCGCAAAACTCGAAGTAGCAACTACTGTATACATATATATATACAGGGGCGTACCGAGCGGGGGGGTGTGGGGGGTGCGACCCCCCCCCCACTTTTTTCGAATATGGTCGGTAAATTGATATAATATTGATATTGGTCGGTTTTTAAAACCTGAGCGGTCGGTAAATTTAGCCATTTATGGTGGTAACATCTTACCTTACCATTTGTTGTCAAGTCATTTTCACTTGTATAAAGTTGTACAGTATTCGTATGTTAGGATTATGTGCTATTTATTAGCGCCTTAGCTAGCGGTACTGATCATTCTGTGAGTCCGTGATTCATACGAATTATCGAGAAAAAAAACGCACTGAAAACTTGACAGGCCAAATTTACAGCATCAAATATGTAAGCATCGAATCTTACAATTAACTTTAGTAAGGTAAAGAAGACAAGTAATTATTAATTCAGGCCCGTCGGAAGCGGGAGGACTTGGCAGGCTGCAGCCCCCCCCCCCCCCCCAATAATTTGCTAAAAAATTTTGCAACATTCCTTTGAAGATGAAAAAATCTGTTAGATATTGCCCTGGATTTGAACATGATTTTAAGTATCCTTAACTCCAATATAAATATTCTCGATTTCTTGGATATCTTAGTTACTAATGAATCTTAGGCTTTGCAAGAGTCACTCAAATTACGTCTTGTTTATTTTTATGTAAAATTTGAACTATGCCTGCCGCAAAATGAGCTGAAAACATTCGCTCAAATTGCAGGAAATGGTGTTTCCAAGGCTCTATATTTCAAAAATTTCCGGGGGGCATACCCCCGTACCCCCCTATAAACGCGGTCACTAATTCGCATGGCCCCGCCCTTTTCAGCCCCCCCCCCAATAATCCAATATGAATTTGCTTCCGACGGCCCTGAAATTAAATGCCTGTTTTGGCAGTTATGCAATCAGAAGTTTACCTCTAAGTAAGTTGTAACCACTGTAGACTACTAGACTGTAAGTAAGTTGTAATCACTGTACATGCACTGTAGTTGTACAACCTAAATTACCTAATCTTTAATTAATAATATACTAGATTATAGAAATAAAAGCTGTAACTTTATTAATGTCTTAGATTGTATATTGTGTTCTAGTATTAATCTAGTTGTCTATAGCAAAATAAAAAGGCGCCTGAATATTTGTCCAGGATTCTTAGGAGTTAAGACATGTACAAACAAGAACTTTTCAATTTCATCCTCCTGGTGCTTCTAATTTAATAGAGTTTAATAGTGAATACACCTATCGTGATTTCCTCAAAACACCAGGTTTTACCGCACTTTCTTGCGCGAAAGTATGTGATTTTTGCGTGATTTTTGATTGAGTTTCGTTGGTAAATTTTGGAACAAACACCCCCCCAGTCGAAATGCCCTCGGTACGCCACTGTATATATATATATTAGAAGCTATACTCTGCATAGCTTTAAAAAGTGTGAACGTAGTTTAAAAAGTTACTGTTCGTGACTCAATGTTTCGAAACCTCCATCCAGCAGTCATCGTTGTAAAAGACAACATTCCCGTTTATATTATATAGACCCTCACAAAAGCATCAGTTTATCTATTTATATAATGCAAGTATATAGGCTTCTAATAGACCACCGTCATCACAATTGAATGGGACGTGGGCGGCTATTGAAACGCCATGCCTCTTCTTAATATATACAAACTTCAACTGTGGGGTAGAAATAAAAATTTTCACATCGATAAAGTAACGGAGGACACGAACTAGATCAGAGTGCATGTCAAAATAACGACACCATAACCATATGTTTGCACATGATTATAGAGAAATATATATATCAAATTATATAACTGCATAAATATAGTTTAAATCAAATTTAAATAGTGTCACTTTCAAGTATACAATTTCAAACTGATCAATTGCAACTCAACATCGTCTACTAAACGCCGATACGAACTAATAATTTCATGACAACATGTTATCAATTCTAACTGAAAGCTCACTAAAAAAGCAATTAAATTAAATGCACTTGACGAGAAATCGGGGCTCCTACACTGATGCAACGTGGCAATGCCTATGTCGTAAATATAGGGCAAAAGATCGGATGCTCTGGATTGTTCATTGCCGCCTAACGACAAAATTATATAACCCACTTCTATAGTATAAATATAAATGAGCTATAATATTATATTCTTATACTAGTTCATAATTCATGCAGTTATATATGTAGAAGAACTCCTAAGTCAGGTAAATTATTATTATTTGGACAATCTTCATTGTTAAAATAAATATCTCCAGGTAATTTCCATATATCGTACGTGAGCTTTTATAACTATAACCGAGAAATTGCATGCTTGGCGTCTAATTGTTAAAACATACGGTAAGATTAATGGTAAGAAAACGTGGATTATATTTTTTGACTTTTTCTCTCAAATTTTGCATTGTCCGAAGTTATTCTCAATTTTCAAAAAGCTCTAACCCGTGTTAGACACACACCGACACACAGTAAACAAGAAAATAAACAAAATGATGAACCATTGATGACTGAGAAAACTGTATAGAAACGGAAGTAATGTTGTCTAATGATATATTCTTAATCCTTAATTAACAAATATCATATTGTCTTTGCATTTCTTTCATTCTTTCAATTTTAGTTGCATGGCCTTGGCCCCTTGCAGAGGTGTTGCTTCCTTCAGCTTATATATATACCACACGCAGAAATGATCGATATAAGATAAAAACTTTCCTAAGTACCCATGACAACCAACATATTTTAAATATCAGTCAGTGATATATGTGTAAGTACGAAACGAAGGTTAAAATAATACACCTATATATACCATGAATGTATGCACATAATTTGCCTCTATGAATGTTTCGAAGTGAGTCTGTGACCGAATACAGTCGTCAAGTAGACTGAGACGCGAAGGGATTCTCGATCCGTCCTCTCGGTTGGAGAAGTATATATTGGAAAATCGAGACTGATTTTATCACACAAACATTTCTATTCCGAAAATAAAAAGTGATTGTATTCTAATCTTCATATCCTTCCAGTGAGTTTTTCATATCAGCAATTTAGTAAACTAGATTATATATAGATTTCAACCAGCTGTCGTTATAAAATATGCTCACAAACGTCCACCACTCGAATATTCCGTTCAATACACATTTTCATGAACAGTAATGTGAAAGACGCGTTGCCTTGGAATCCAAGATACTATTTTATACCGGATACAAACATATACTTCTAAGTTGATGTGAAACAACAGGACCTTTAAAAAAATATTAAACTACTGCAAATTAAAAGTCATGTATTATTCAACAAAGTTGATTTATTACGAAGGCCACATGCGACAAATTTAAGTTACCATAATATTCCCACGATTTTCAGATATTCTTTAAACCTTTAAGCTCTTCGCGCGACAGGAACGTGAAACGAAGAGCGTAAACTACACAAAAACCGTTTAAACTTACCCCAATATGAATTCCATTAATTATTACTTGGGGAAGGGTTACAACCTTTCCCAGCCGCTTTTGCATTTCTTTCTGATGTTCTTTGTGAATAAACACATCTCGTTCTTCAAACGCTATTCCTCGGTTGCGGAAAACTTTCTTGACATACGAACATGCATCAGTCGTAGCTCGAACGGCTGTCATCGAAGTCGTGTAAACGATAATTCTTTTCAGGTCTTCATCGTTTGAGATCTATAAAACAAAAATATAGAAATAATAATATGCATATGCATGGCGTGAAGACGTCAACAACGCTATACTCGTATCATATATAATACTCGGCTTCTATATGTCATTATAGATTTTTATTTACCTGGTCTGCTGGGGGAATAACGTGTCCTTTGGAATTAAAGGAAGCGGAGTATCTTCGCACCATATTCTTATAGCCACGGACAGTTCCTTTAACGCTTCTTAACATGCCGTTCTCACCGTTTGATATTTTAAGTTTCTCCGTTCTGTCGTACTCTTCCACGTTTAACCTGGACGGCGAGTGTGGTTGTAGAGGAAGACTTACACAGTGGTTTTCATTCTCATCAAGGCGAGAGGTCTCCATTTCGTTTTGTCCACTAAACCCTGGTTTGAAAGGTTCTTTAATACGATACTGATACGTGGAAGGATTACCAGACACTGCAGTTAGCTGACATAATCCATCAGATTTTCTTTTAGAAGAGTCGGCAACCAATGAAATGTCCCTCACAGTCGGACTATTGTTCGTGTTTAGCATTTGTTCTGGAACATAGTCAAACTTTAATCCTTCTAAACTTGTCGACGAGCAATTGCTTGAGGCGTACGAGACTCTAACGGATTTACTCGAAGCATTCGACTCCATATCAGTCTCACTGCCAGAGCTGTTCGTAAAGAAATTATTCCATTTGTTTGAAATGCTTCCTTCAGTTGGAGAACAGTGTTCATTATTTGAGATTAACATAAATTGTTCGCCAGGGAGTTCACGAGAACGGAAGTTTGAGTTTTCTGAGTAGTTCATTTCTTAACGACGTCCGAAGAGAGCAATCTTCGAGAACCAGCTGTAGACTTTTAACCCACCGAAGAGGAAACAATTAGCAAAAGTAATGTGTAAATAGGGAAAATGACTCACATAATATGCAAATAGCTGCAAGCAGCAAGCATGAAAAGATCTTGGTAAATAAATGCGCGATGAGTTATCATCCCACGACTTGGCAAGCAAACATGCAGAACGTGAAGCAGGTAGTCACAGCTTGGGACCTCACGCTCAACCACAACTACCGAAATTTATGTAAATATATTTTGTACCGCAGCTCCCGAATGGTTTTTATCTGATATGGCAGGTTGAAGACATAACTATTGTAAAAGAAATGAAAATTAATTTGCACTTATGGCAGGCGAGTTATTACAAGACCTAGATAAGATATTGACTAAAGACGATGAGAAAACGTGTAACTGATTTATATATATATATATATATATATATATATATATATATATATATATATATATATGTGCATGTGTGTGTGTGTGTGTGTGTTCGAATTTCTTCTCTGGGTTTAAATTTTTAGAAAGGTTTTGAGCTTTCAACTCGATTTTCAACTCGAGTACATGTTTCCCCAGAAATTTTTGACGAAGGAACGATTTGAAAGCTCAAAACCTTTTTAAAAACTTTAACCAGAGAACACAAATTCGAACACATATATGCCTGCATGGAATATATATATATATATATATATATCAAAAACTCAAAACACAGTCATCAAACTGGAACGATAAAAAACTCTTACTTATACACGGTTCAGGCACTGCCCTTCTTCAGAATGTATATATGTATATACACACGTCCCCAAGATAAATCTCTCGTAGAAATATTGGCTGTTCAATAAACGTGCTCACTGCATGTAACAATAGAGCAAGTATATAATGTCAAGATTTGTAAAAGTGCATGTATTTATATGTAAACACTTAATATTAACACGCACACAAATATACATATATCGACAACACACATAGATTCATCATTAAAAATTATTGTATAAAAATTTCGTGATGAAAATTTTTGTGTGTATATAGAAATATATACAAGTTAAGAGTGATTAAATGCAACACAAAGTTTTTCCAGTTCAGGCATGAATCGAATATACATAGATACTATATGTATCTACATATAGGACTTTCTATTATTGTCAAAGGAGTAACGGATCAGAAATCAACATAAAAAAACAATTAAAAAATCTTGTTTCTGTAAGCGCGTGCGTTATCTTTTCTTTACATTTTAAGCCTGGTTTCCATTTGGTCGCGATGGTGTCTCAACATGCAGTCGCGGAAGGCGAAGTCTAGCGACATGTTTATTTTGTTATTAGGCTACGTTTACACGGTACCGGACGAATTCGAGACCGGTCTTGAATTCGTCCTATTTTGCCGTGTAAACAGGCGGAACCGTACTAATTCGAGACCGGTTCCGAATTTTTCTTCCGTATAAATAGGCGGAACCGTACTAATTCGAGACCGGTTCCGAATTATTCTTCCATATAAACAGGCGGAACCGTACTAATTCGAGACCGGTCGAATTTGTTCCGTTATCGTGTAAACGGGGTCTAACAAAAGAAATGCGTAGCAACGCTTCACTTGCACGACTGTTAAAACACCGTCACGACCAAATGGGAACCAGGCTTTATACTTCTCGATTACACACAAGTACCACTTTGATCACAATGCGCGTTGGTTTAAGGCTAATTTCCACTCAGGAAAATTTTCCTCAGGACATGGAACGGACAGGAAAGTTTTCTTTGTCTTGCGAGCTCTTGGTCGGAACTAATGACTTTAACACAAAGGAAACTTTCCTGTCCGTTCCTATCCTGCGGAAGATTTTCCTGAGTGGAAACATAGTCAATCGAGATATGGTCTGGGAACTCAGCAAACTTCAAAGCGCCTATAATGAGCTGGGATTTTATGTTGAACCGTACCTTACACCGTGCACATCCTTTGTTTTAGGTTTATTAATTTTTAAATAGCACGGTTGAGTGACTGAACTGAAACGTTGCTATTGGACAATTCGTTCATTATACTAAAATATAATGTGTTCAGTGACCGTGCACCGTGCACAAAAATGCATAAAGGCGAACAAAAAGTTAGAAATAAGACTTTAGCTGAGTTTCTAGACCATATCTCGATTGACTATGGTGGAAACTAGCCTTCAGAGTTGACCATCGTTGGAGTTTGATCACTTTGATGCAATTTAAAGCATGTGGAACCAATGTTTCTCACCAAAAATGTCGAAACTAAAACACAATTTCCGTAAAAGCAATCAAGATTTCAATTGAAAAAAAAAATGGAAAAGCGCTTCACTATACAGTAGGTCAGTTTTGATTTCAAGATTTCCTCTGACAATTGGAGAGAACTATTTTTAACTTTAGTAGGCTAACAGCTGTTTTTAAACCTCACCAACTATAAATTAATAAAATTAAGGAAGAATGCATCACGAACGTTTACTTGGCGAGTAACCAGCTAGCATACGTTTATATAATTGGCGAGTAATTTTCGACAAATTGCAATCGACTGGGCAAGAGGAAAAAACAAGTCAAGAAAACTGAAATGAAAATTTTAGTTGGTTTGCCAACTATAGCTCGGCAAGTTATATTGCAACTTAAAGAAAGTTGATATCAAACCGAGATGAAAGCATGCAGCGATATATGAATACACGTTTGGCCAATTATCCCCATGATTGACAAAGTAGTGTAGGCGTTGTTTTGATAAACCTCCCTCACAAAACGTCATTACTTCATTTTTTCTAAAAAATCAGCTTTTCTCTTTTTTATACATCACAGCACACTGCCGACGCAGAACTGTTCTTTTAAAAGAAAAAACACGCTAAGAATGTTCGGGAAATTAATAACCTGGGATGACTAAGTAAAAGAGTATTCATAACATAAGATAGTTTCAAATGAATAGGGATCACTAGGTAACTTCAAATGACCAAGGATCACTAAATACATATAGTTTCAAATGACAACGGATCACTAAGTAGAAAAGTTCTCAAGACATCAGATAGTTTCAAATGACCAGGAATCACTAAGTACAAGAGTCCTCATTACATCAGTTAGTTTCAAATGACAAAGTACAAGAGTCCTCATATAACATCAGATAGTTTCAAATGACCAGAGATCACTAAGTACAAGAGTTCTCATGACATCAGATAGTTTCAAATGACCAGAAATCACTAAGTACAAGAGTCCTCATAACATCATGCAGATAGTTTCAAATGACCAGGAATCACTAAGTACAATTATGAGTCCTCATGAGATCAGATAGTTCCAAATGACCAGGAATCACTAAGTACAAGAGTCTTCATTACATCAGATAGTTTCAAATGACCTGGTACTGATTTCCTTTTTGTATTCCTTATGAATTATTAATGAGACATAGTTTGAAATATATATGAGACCAAACTTGGTTCCATGCGGGACACCAGAATGAAAAATACTATACTCCATCCCGCTCACGATATAACAATCCATTTTTTTATTATCGTAAGCGCGATAAATTCTATACATTGCATTATTTTGATTGGCTGAATGAGCGTGCGTTTTTTTTTTGCAATAATTAACCACATTCAAGAAATCCTGAATGCTAAGTTGTTCTAAGTTGGCTTCATCTTAAGGTAAAAAATAAAAAATTACTAGAAAATTTAATTGAATTAAGCTAGAAAATAACTTTATCTTACATAAAACAACTATGTTTCCTTTTTTGTCCATTCTATCACCAAACTATTCTTTTTAGAGTCACATTTCAAGATGTACGTACACTACCTTAGTATTTTTAAGTCAGCCAAGCACGAGGGCTTGATATTCAAGCGAGTGGAACGAATGCTCTGACTCAGAGATGGAGGCCAAGGAAAAAAGTCTCTTATGAAATGGTCTTATCTCAAAAATCGATTGCTGTGATTTACGGAAGACTTCTGTGGATTCCAGTAACGAAATTTACAAAATTAGGTTCTGAAAAAAAAAGAAAAAAGTGTAAGGGGCTGTTTACATGCATGGGAGGCGGGGGACGTTTGCCGGGACGGGATATTTTTCATCCCGGGTTTACATGAGAATGTTTCTACTGGGACGATTTCACCCCAGGACGTTCAACAAGCATCTCTAGTTCGTGTTGGACATGTTCGGTATTTCGCTTTTTTTAGGGAACTAAGCTATTTGGCCGGATAAACTGTACGTATGTTGTAGCAAGGTGAATTATCTTTCTGCCAATATATTTTATAACTTCAAAAGTGGATTATTTCTTGAGAAAACGTTCGGAGTAGACGGACTAGGCAAACGACTAGGCACTCCTCTTCTCTGTGGAAGCCATTTTTGTTTTTGCATCACATGACAAATCTTGAAAAGTCAGCATATTATCGTCCCGACAAAGCGGGACGGAGTGTTTACATGAGAAAAATTGTCTTGGATTTACCGGGATCCCGGTTGAGAAAACCGGGATCCCGCTTTGCCGGGACGGGATGAAAAATGTCCCGGCAAACATCTTTCCATATAAACGGAACGGGATAAATAAGAGAGATATACATGTATGGTGAGATCCCGGCAAACGTCCCGTCCCGGCAAACGTCCCGTCCCGCCTCCCATGTAAACAGCCCCTAAATTTAAGCTAAAAAGAAAAGACGTGTTTGTGCCGTGAGTCGACAGAACTGTCGGCTCCAGTGGTTACCATGCAATGCCGTAGTGAAACGACGCCATATGCACCGCTCACGCATTGACTATAATATAATATAATGCATCACGCATTGACTATAATATAATATAATGTAGTTCCAAGGTTAACTAGATCATTCATTATGGTTTTCAGCTCTTTCATGAAAGCTTCACACCGCAGCCCTTCTTCTCAATCTTACTTGCGTCAACAAATCTTATAAGGGCCTGTTTACATGATCCCGGTATACCAGGATCTTTTTGAAACGAAATACTGATGTTTCGAGCGGAGCCCTTCATCAGAGTAAAGAGGTCATCATATATCGAAGCGGTTTCGTAGATTGCGTTTTGGTTCGTAACGTTATCCTCATAATATTTTCGGATTATATCTGACCTGGCTTGGTCTGAAATAATGAAATGAAATTTATCCCGGTGTGGCGGTCTGAGATTGTCACCGTGCTGAGATTGTATATGGATTTGTGTTATCAAAAGTTTGACGTTCAAAACATTCAAACTTTTTACCTTCAAATGGTTTATTGATGAAAACTCCTTATAGTACAAAATTCAAAAACTTTGTGGACTTTGCTAGTAGTTGTGAATTTGTCACAACATATTACAACAGGGGCTTTTCAAGAAATCTGAACAACGAATGCGATGAACGGCATATGAACTGAAATCACGGGATGATCGTCTATATTCTTGCTGTATACATGTATATCAACCAAAATTATTGTTAATCTTCTAAACTCTGGATATATTTAATAATTCAATGGAATGTCTGTGATCGATACAAGACATCTTAATCAGTTAACGTCTGAAACTTTCGTCATGCATTCTAGTTCACGAGCGGATATAATGTTTTTTCATTAAAACTGTGGTTATTCATCTCAAGTATTCGATTTTATTCAGGCAGTGTTCATAAATCAGTCATTTCATGGCAAAAAGTTTGATTATTCTGCTCATAAAGCCGATTACAGATATTGATATACAATCTCAGCACGGCGACAATCTCAGACCGCCACACCGGTACACCGCCAGGGTTGCCAGGTCCTCTGGGCCAAAATAAGCCAAACGCGTGTTCAAAATAAGCCAAAAAAAGCCAAACTCTAAAATTAAGGCGGGGGATTGGGCCCGAGTGATAATTGCAGTAATAATTATGCAAGTATGCCATAAATAATCGGTTTATCACTTTATCTGACATAAAAACTCAAAATTCCAACTCAAAATTTGCTTATTTTTAAAATTATTTATTTAGGTATACACTCACATTTCAAAACATTTCATATAGTTCAAGTATATATATAAGATAGTCTGTCATGCAAGTATTCAGTTTAAAACTCGGTTTAAAAGAGAAGCTTAAGTTCATCTTCGTCAACTGCTGAAGAGTTGTTCAACTGCTCGGCCACTTGTGGCCGGCTTGCTTAAGCTCATTATTGATTACTGATCATAAAAATTTTACTTTTATACCTTTTCCCGCAAACTTGAGAAATTATGCGGTTGGACCTCTGCGAAGACAGTGGCATGATCAGTGATTATGCTCTAAATTAAGAAGTCGTCTCTGACTGGTTGATAATTATCCCATGGTTATCCAACTCTCGGATCGGGTAATCTCTACTGCTCTATACCGGAATTTAACAATTAGTCTTTCTAAACAACAAAGCGGCAAATTTTAACCGATGAAAAACTGAAATATGGTGAAAAGACCGACGACTTTCCATTTTTTAGAAAAAAAGCCAAAAATAAGCCAAAAAATAGTTATAAGCCAAATGAAATTTTTCCAAGCCAAACCTTGTAAAAACAAGCCAAATTTGAGAAATTTGGCTTAAAAAAAGCCAAACTGGCAACCCTGCCTAAGACAGTTCTTAGAAAACGTTCTTTTCTCGTTCTTATCACATGATCGGACCACTAATTAAGACGCCATTTCCGGATGATATCATGCAAGCACCGGTGGTCGCCTAACCGATCTATCGAGTTATACATAATATTACCAACATCATCACAAAACGACTGGAACCGTTCCTTCGTTTGCAGACACCCTCTAGTAATATATCGAGATTTAATTTTAGCTTGTTTGTCTGAGTTTTGACTTAAATAAATCATCAGCATTCAGCATCTATTTCGCTATGTTCCCTAAGACGCTAAAATTGACTACCACAATGCTTTGCGATCGCAGCGTGCACACCGCCTGGCTATTCTCAGCGCGAACATCATCATTCAGGGACACAGTTTTGTCGTACGCATGACGTCGTACTGAGAAGAACTCGCCAGCAGAACCATTTTCTCACTGAGTTTTTTGTCAACAAACGTTCTTGCAATTGCGTACATATCCCACGATCTTCCGCAATGATTCGCGATACAGGGAATCAAAAGCCTTCTTAAAATCCACTAATTGATAATTAGTTGACACTAGAACTCAAGCGACGGTCACACATGGATCTAGTTGTTACTTAAATGACGTAATTAAGACCTGTGCTTCCTTATATGGCCTAATTCGCGGGTTTTCCTACAAAATCAGTTATATTCTCTATAAGAGTAACTAAAAACAACTGAAAAGGCTGCATAGGCACTTTTCAAAGCGCAATAAAAAGAACAATTAAAAATTGTCTGGAAACCCGGAGAACGTACGTCAAAGCACGGGGTCAAAGTTGCTCACAATGAGCTGTAATCAGAACTAAAGCCTGGTTTCCATATAGCCGTAAGAGCCGGCGGCATGGCTGCGGCAAGGGGCAATGGTCCAATCGCATACAGCTTTTTATTGCTGGCTAATTCAACACTGTCTATGATTGGACCATCGCCCCTTGCCGCAGCCATGCCGCCGGCTCTTACGGCTATATGGAAACCAGGCTTAATATATTACAAAGCCATAGAATAATTAGCCTGTATAGAATAATACATGATGGGTGGTATTGTCAACCAATTACTCGTGCATGGGGTTCTAGAAAATGAATAAGCAACTCACCATTATCAGGTTGAATTACACCATGTCTGATTAAGAAGTCCAAGATAATTATCGCACAGTTTGGTTTAAACTCTCCTGAAGCTATCCGTTCCTTGACCTGAATTATTAAAACATAAGCAAGCGTTAGAATGAACACAGTTCCTTCCTAAATTTTAGATATTTTTATAAGGAACGAAGAGAATTTCATGACATCTATTCCGAAAATTTGACAATCAAGAACCAAAACAAGCCAATGACTCATGCACTTATTCTGAGAAGCCCGTGCTATACAATGAGATGATTGAACTCGATCATAGATGAGTGATACCCATTCAGACACTTGAGGTAAAAACTCTAGTCAATCCTCCCTAGGGATAATTTAGACTTAAGTAATTAATAGGTTTGAAACCGACTTGAAACAGCTTGCATCAGTGCCATGGTCAAACAAGAACGTCTAGGTCATTTTTTAAGAATTGTTTCGTGGAGGGGGGGATTCACTAAAAGGGACTCTTCTAGAGGGCTCCGGGAGCATGCCACCCCGAAATTGTTTTGAAATTTTGAGTCTCGGAAATGCCATTTCCTGCATTCTGAGGGGTAATTTTTACTACTGAAGGTTATAAAATGTCATAAAAATCAGTTAAAACACAACACATTCCTGACTGCTTTGCCGTGTCAGAACTCATCAGCATGCCGAACATATTAATGATGCTGTTACAGTACTGCCTAGTGGGTTAGGACTGTCCCATGAAAACATTTATTAGGTACATTAATTTTAGTGAAGGAACAGTTAATATCATCAATAGAAATGTTGGAAAGATTGTTACTTGAAAGATTAAGCATTTTAATTTCAAATGTTTGAAACAAGGGTTAATTATATAGCTATTCCTTCTTCAAAGCTAAGTCCGAAATTTTCCTTTTATATTTTTATCGCTTAATTATTTGTCCATTTCTTTGTACTTAAGGCCTCGGAACGTCAGTTGATGAAAACTTCCATGGTTGAAATTTGAAGACACTCTGCCTGCGCGAAGTTACCTTGGCAACGAAGTTCATAAACACGAGACATGCTTGAACATCAGGAGGCGATAGCCGAGTGTTTCACCAGCTCTGAGTCGTCTTGTAACTTCCCAAGCACTGTAAACAACTTTATACTGACTCTGTGACAAAGTATTCTTATTTCTTTACGGAAATGTTTTGAAAATGAAGAGATAAAAACAAGGGTACAGAAGCTCAACTGGCTCAGAACGATAATTTTTACACTCTAGCGCCACCACGTAAACAACTCGTTGGTCACTGCGTAAGCACGCTCAGTAGCCAATCAAAATGTGTGTTGCACCAAACCTGTTTTCAAAACTGGTTTGACACGTCCAAGAGAGACCTCTGCCAACAGGGAAATGTTTTACAAGATATAATGTAAGCTGTAACATGCATGCGTACAGATTTCAGTGCTTCACCTGCATGATAACGAGGCTGCACGCAGGCTATGCAACCAAATGGAAGTTGATGCAAATTGATGGTTAAACGAGACAAAACTTTTTATTTGGAAAATTACTAAAGCCTGTCCTTTTATCGTGACTTTCTCCTAGGCACATTTTGGGTTATATGTTGTGATATAACGTTTACGGGCGTTACCAATTTCGTTACGTATATCTCAAATACTTAAATGTCCCACAGAAGTTTGAGTCCAATTACTTTAAAGTGCCTGTAACACGAAAATTAAGTTTGTTTTATTTGAAAGAACACTAGCTTGAAATGACAGAGTAACATCTTTTGCAGTTTTTGAGATATCTCAGGTTGTTTGATATATAAATGGCACAAGTTGTAACGTACACGTGCATAATGACTCACTTATCGGAGGTTATATATATCTTTGTCTTTGTCAAACCAAGCTCAATCCAAAGCAAGCATGTGCGTGTGTTGCACCAACAACACCAAACATGTAGAATTTTTGTGTAATTTCGTTTGATAATAGCAAAGATATATAACGTCACAACATGTGACAACTGACATTTTACATATTAAACAAACTGAAATATCTCAATATCGAAGCAAGAAAACCAAAAACTTCAAAAGATGTTACCTTCTCATTTTAAGTGCTCTTTCAAATAAGCCAAACTTAATTTTCCGGTGTCATATGCACTTTAAGTTTTAAGCCATTCTAAACTACAGTATATATTGTTTGTTACCATATCTAACAATTAATAGGTCTGCAAGTACAGGACCAATTACATACAGTATCTGAGTAAAAATTAAATGACTTGCATTTACGTCAAAAATGACAAAAAAAAGATTTCCACCGGCAGTCCCCGAATTAAAACAACTTATCGATATGAAAATTACTTTGTTAATAGGCCAGCAGAAGAATTCTTCAACTTCTCCATCCCCGATAGACGGTTCAAAATTCGCTGGAACCTCAAGATCATAAACAAACTCTACTTCAGGAAAGATCCCTCTTTCGTCTTCATAGCAATAACTATTAAAAATAGTAAAAAGCAAACCCAATTTATAGTGTCCATGACATATATACAGAATTGAGTTTGTGTTATTTAAAAAGAATATTAAAATGACAGAGTAACATCTTTTGGGATTTTTCATTTCCTTGCTTCGTTTTTGAGATATTTCATTTTGTTCGATATGTAAATTTCACATGTTGTGACGTATACCTGCTTATTATATGGAGAAGAGTATTTTACTAGCAACTAAAACACTCGTAGAATCCATATTTCACTACATCCGGGAACCGAGTGGCGTATTTCTCGTATGTAACGCTGACGTGTGACATATTGACAAGTCAAAATTTACTCCTTTTGCCGTAAGTTTCGAATCAAGTAAATTTGAGCCAATAACTTCTCTTAATCTAAAAGTTTTAGGGCAAGCGGTTGTAGTTTTTGCATTAAACCCAGTTTATCAACATCACTTCCACGCATAATTTCATTGTCGATATAATAAATAGAACATTACACGGTTGCTCAAAGATATGGATTTTATGTTATCGTGGCACAAGCAATATCTTGTCCTTGTCACTCGAACATAAAATCCATATCTTTTCGCCACCGTGTAATATCCCCTTTGTAATGAGTTATCGGTGAAGGTTATATATGATTATCTTTGCTATTATCAAACCAAACTTAATTCGGAGAAACCATGAGTGCGTGTGTTCCTCCCATAACATCAAACATGTAGAATTTCAAGTGATTTCGTTTGATAATGCAAAAATATATAACCTTCCCCGATAAATCATTATGCACGTGTACGTTACAACATGTGACATTTGCATATCAAACAAACTGAAACATCTCAAAAAACGAAGCAAGGAAACCAAAAGCTGCAAAAGATGTTACTTTCTTAAACTTAATTTTTGAGTCATATGCACTTTAATTAAAAGTAAATATAACAATTAACACAAAAAGATAATTAAATCATATTTACTTTGTTTACAAAGAAGCGTGCGACTCGGGCACCCAACTATTAATTTGTAGAATACAATGCTATCTTTGATTTTGCGATAAACACAAGCCAATAATAGTTGTGAATTTTCAATTTAAACCGGAGGGCTTCACTCGGGGCGACTTAAGTACAAAGCGTTTTATTTTGTTCAAAATGGGTTTTTTTTGTAGTTTGATATTCCGAAATAAATTTCCAGCAAAACGGTGTCGGCGTTTCTTGATAGTAGAGTTTTGCTGATTTTATTGACGACCAAAGTTGAAAATTCTGTTTTTCGACAAACATTCAGACAAAATAAGTCATAAAATCAAAACCAGGCAATAAATAAAAACCGCTGACACCGTTTTGCTAGAAATTTATCTCGGAATCAAACTGCGAAAAAGATTTTTGAACAAAATGAAACGCTTTGTTCGCTGATTTTACTTGAAAAATTTATTATTGGCTTGTGTTTATTGCAAATCAAATACAACATTGTATTCTACAAATTAATAGGGCCAAATAAAAAAAACTTGTGTGGTTCTGATTACCCGACCGACGCTGCATATTTTTGCCAGTGATTTTTAGGTACTCGTTCCCAGTACTCTTACGCGGTTGCGGAGTTGGCGGAAGAAGAAAATGGCGGGGATTGTGGCTTGCCATTCGGTTTAATACCATAAAATGATATTATAAATAAGACAAGAGAGTAAACAGTTCATTCTCCAGAGTCCAGACAACAACTTCGTTTCCAGGCTGACCTGAATAGGGAGAGGAAAGAAAAGAAAAGGAAAAAAAAGAAAAAAAGAAAGAAAAACAAGCCGACCTACCTACCCTATTTTTTCTCAAGATGCAACCAGAACCACGCAATTTTTTTTATTTGGCCTAGCTTTCTAACGCGATATCTATCTTATTTTTGCGGCATAAATTTTGAAGAATTGAGAGAACTTTACTGAAATGACCTTGAAAACCTTAATGAAGACCTTGAAGCCTCAAAAGATAAAACAAAAATGTATTCCTATGGGGCAAAACAAGCATTAGCACAAGCACATGAAATAAGTACAAGCCACAAGCACAAGGGCTGCACAAAAGAGAAAACAAAGGTTCTTTTGTCTCGTGCTTGTGCTTACGCTTCTTGTTTTACCCCGGTTCACACAACTATTTTGTTTGTGTTTGTGTTTGTGTTTGTGTTTGTGTTCGAGTTTGTGTTTGTGTTTGTGTTTGTGTTTGTGTTTGTGTTTGTGTTTGTGTTTGTGTTTGTGTTTGTGTTTGTGTTTGTGTTTGTGCTTATGCTTATTTCACAAGTGTGAATCAGGCTTAAGAAGGCTAGTATATTCTATAGAATTTTGGCACCTGTTATTTCAAACTCGTACAGCGGACGTCTTTGACAAGTATCCCTTTAAAATTTCATTTTCGTTATACTGAATTCTTCAGCCTGATGTTATGAATTAAAATACGTTTTACCTCGCGGCAGAACGCGTCATTTTAGAACGCAGTCGTGATTACGAACTGGTTTATTGTAATCATCAAGAGAACGCAAATTTACTTTTGTATTATTACGTTAGACTTATAATGGAGCCGAAATTTTCCTGAGTTCAACAACTTACGACAGGTGTACAGCAAAAACAGACGAAACTTAAGTTTTCTTTTACATTGTTATTTACATGCACGAGGAATATACTAAGCTCCACACCTGATGGTTACTTTGCAACCAAGATTCCCGCCCCCCTGAAATTTTCATTGATCTGCACTATTTCCAGGACCAACATAATATTAATACATCCTTCATTGAATGAAAGTTGAAATGTTGAATAAATTAATTCGCAAGTTTCTTGATACGTAAATGATGGTCTCTGACGATGGTCTCTGACGTCATGCATTACATATTCACTTATACCTCCTCCATGATTGCTCAACATGAAATGTTCAGTGTCAAGAGCTAGGAATTTCAACGTACGCAAATTTTGTTGAACAAAATTGGAGGTATAACTGAGTTTGCTATGAAAATGCCGTACCCTAGTGACGTCAGCGACCATCTCATTTATATCAAACATATCGAAACATATGAAACATTTCGAAAACGAAGAAAAATACGGAAAAAGGTCATCCTTTACCACTTCACCGAATCTTTCAAATTAGACAAACTTAATTCATATTGCCAACTTCAATTAAAGTCTCAAAAACGCGTAAAGTCAACTACAAATGTATTGTAACTGACCAACCCGACAACATAAATGAAACCTGCGGACGGTATTTTACCAGGGGGGAAATGCTCACGTTACATTCTCAGAGACTCCAACAACATGTGAAGAAAAAGAGAAAGTCATTAAAAGGTAAATAATATTATGTGATCCCTACCTTACTGCTCCAACTGGAATAGCTAGTTTAGCAAGTGATTCTGGGATACATGCCTCCTCTTGACATTCTTTGATAAGTGTGTGTTCAATACTGTCTCCTGCAGCTATTCCACCAGCTGCCTGAAATCATTTTAGAACAATTCAATTCACAACACAGCCAGGTAAAGAATCAGACATAGTTTAACGCTATATACTCTGGCTTAAAAGTTTTTGAACGCAAATTTTAAAAGTTACTGTTGATGACCCAACGTTTCGACACTCCGATCTAGTGCCTTTGTGAAAAAAGGTCCCATACTCTCAAATACAACTGACAATGACGTAATCTATCAGCAAGATGCAAAATAAATAGGCTTCTGCATGATAATAGCACTGATCTCAAGAATCAGTGGATAATAGACCGCCGCGGTCATCCCGGTTTAATGAAGCGGGCGTTATTAATGTGCCAAGCCTCCAAACGTCTTTGATATACCGTGGATTGGTGGTGATAATTTTTTAATCATCCCACGCGATCTCGTGGCTAGTTCGACACGCGTGCTCCGTCTGAGCAGAATTTTCTTTTTTTTTGAAAAGAAAACAGCCTTTTGGTGGTCTTTCTGGCCGATGTTGTAAATTCGGAAGCTGTTAACTGTTTACTCTGCTTAGCTGTCAACTGACGTCGTAGTTGGTAACTGTCCTATGTTAACAATTCAAATACATGTAATGGCAGTAGACATACGCATGCGTAGCAAGCATGCCTTTACAAATGCATTTAGCAATGCTCTAAAAATCTCTCGCACAGTACATGTTAACAGTAGTAACATGGTTAATATCTGATGACTTACTAATTGATCCAGTTTTCCGGGATATGTTGGTTTCTTGAAGCTACGTCGAGCAATCCACATATGAAGACCGTTGTGATCTCGTTTATAACCATTTAAATGAACACCATACTGTTGTACACCAAACAATGCTAGTCAGATTGAATGTACAAAAAAGGAAAAGAACAAAAAAACTAATGAAAATAAATAGATATCAAAATTAAGCAAAAAAACAAAACAACTCCTGGCCAAGAAAAAGCTGAATTGATTTAAATTATCTCAAGATATATAAAAGGTAATGAAAGCCCAATTTAAATGCTCGTTTCAAATGTGAAATAACACGAAAAAATGTGTGGTTTGCGCTGAACTTAACAGTGGCCTATACATGCATGTGTGTAGTACACGTGTAACATGTGCGAGCTTATCGTATAGTGTTGTTACAGATATTTAGTAGTATACGTAGTTCGTCAAGTTCAAATGCTCGACAGACAATATTTCTGATCCCCAGAAGGGATTGACAATCTTCTATTACATGACCGGCTAGACGCTAGAGCTATAACCATTCAGCTACTGCAGAAGCTCAGTATAGTCATTACATGTAGAAGGTTGCACGTTTGGTTCCAATCTAGGGCTCAGAAACAACTACTGAGTATTTGAGCTTGACGAATATCTATATCAAGCGCCTGAAACATACACTAATTCAAAGTTTATACATGTACATCATGTACACTCTTAACCAATGAAAGTTGAGTAAAAACACAAAATAATAATAAAGACTTATTGACCGAGTGTGAGGTCTCGGTACGGAAAAGTATTTGCCAGAGGTTTTCGCACAGACCGGGAGACCAAGAAAAGCAACACTATTAATGTCCCTGGGCCAGTGGCGGACACTACACGAAACATTGGGGGAGGGGAGCGAAGTCGTAAAGGGTGTCAGTTTCCCCCCAAATTTTTCTCAAAGCAAATTTCAAAACCGAGAGTAAAATCGTCTGACTACTCTGGCTATCCTTGAAATTTAAATTTAGAAATTATTGGAGGGCGACCGCACCGTGGGCGTATTATTATTATCTAAACTTGTCCAACAAATTTGCCTAATCCTCTGCTATTTTCATTTAAATCAACTCAGAAATATTCCCGCCAAAACTTAGCGGTCCGTAATTAAAAAGGCGTAGTGATCTCTCACCGTCCGGGAGGGCAATAGAGACTTTGCAAAGGTCACATGAAAAATATAATTTTTATAAAACCTTGATTTGCTTTTGAAAACAATAGAACCTGAAAGAACATAGCAAAATACACAATTTTGTTTATTTGTTAATACTGTTTATTTTTTAGACATATGTAAATAATTAATTAGAAATATTTGCATAGCTGCCTTATCGTAGTTCCTTTGATATTAAATTATGTAACAATGAAAAATGCTTCTTTTCTATATTATTTTTTAGTTTGGTTAGCTAAAAGACTAATAAAATATAATATTCTATATTTATTTTAGATTTTAATTATGGTGGCCATCTTGGATGGGCTGGATGGCTTGTGAAGGGATTCAATTAAAATTTAAAAATAATGCTTTATTGTATTAGCCCTTTTATAGTAACCAAACTAAAAAATAAGAGAAAGAATCATTTTTCACTTTTTAAATTAACAAAATTGCATATTTTGTTATGTTCTTCAAGATACTTTGGTGTTCAAGAAGTAAATCAAGGTTTTTAAAACGTTACGTTTGTCACGTGAACCGTCAGCAACCAATATGCACCATGACCTAAAAGCAAGCATAGTTATATAATCTAATATCTATTGTACTTTCATTGTACTCTCTCATTATTCAGGTAATGTATACTTGAGTGACTTTAGAACATTGGCTTAGTAATCGTGCAATTGGTACATATTATTAATTTAAATAAACTTACAGACTGCTGCTCTCTCCATCTGAAACAATGGTTTTTCACTAAATGACTTGCATACATTGTACATCTGAAAATATTGTAATTCAGGCAAATTTAACTTTTTGGTCATGTTATATTCACCAGCAATACTAATTAAGTCTGAAGAAATCAGACTCCAGTCTCACACTGGTTATATTATTAATGTAGATGTTTATTTGCTTTGCCACAACTTTATATTACACAAATACAACAAGTAACATGGTGGCAGGGAGAGAAAAACAGGACTATCACCCCAATTGACATTTCCCCCCAAACAAGTTGAGAAGCAGTAAAATACAGTGCTAAACAGGAAGAAAAAAAAGGTTGTACTTCATCATATGATGTACAGTAAATTATGACCAATCTATTAAGAACCTTCACCCAAACTCAAGGTCCCAAACATAACACCAGTAAATTCCCAAGGCAGCCAGGTGAAGAATCTTCTCAATTTTAATGCTTTTTTGGCTTCAAAAGATTTTGAATGAAACTTTAAAGAATAAAATTTAAAAAAAAAAGTGTGTGTAAATTTGTGTACTATGAAATAAATTTACTTATTAGTACTTCATTTCTCCATCCTTTTAGAGAGCAAATAGTACTTTTGCCACGTAGAGATTCCATTACAAGTTGAATTTTCTGAGTTCTTTCTTCAGGACTTTTCAGTGACTCATGCAGTCTGACAGAGTCTACCAAGATACTAAACACATCTTTAAAATTTTCTAATTCTTGAAAAACATAAGGAGGAACTTGACCAAGGATTTTCCCATCAACAATGAAGGGCTTACAACACAATTGGGATGAACCTATAACAAAAATACAGTGTATTACTGCGATTTTCAGGTGAGCTTCACTCAGGAGACTGGAAGCTTTATTGAAAAGTTTGATCATTTCACAATACATGGGAAATTTGAATGTTTGCGCATTTGACCAATATAGCATTGCCCAAACTTTTAAATTTGCCCATGACATTCAAATTCTCACAAGACAGTGTTTTGAATTTCCCTAGGTAACTTGTGCGTTTCAACGATCAAACTTTTAAATAAAACTATTATTATATCTATCTCCAAGCTCAACTGAAAATCATGCACAGTCTGTATTTAATCTGCGATTGAACTACTTATAGTACCTGATTCATGAAATAATCAAAATTGTACATAATTTACTGAACTAATTTGTATTAAAAGAATTATATATGATTTCAATTGTAAACATTGTTTGTGATTATACTAATATGTGTAAACATTGTATTTGTTTGTGAAATCTTATACTGTCTTGTGCTGTTGTGCAACATTATTCTATTTAATATATTGTAATTGCAAACTATAATTATTGTTTATTTTAACAGTAAAGATTAGTAATTGTTGGGGCTAATTCAGGGGTTATAAGTATTTGGAGGCATATGTGACATATGCCTGTCTGAGCTTGGGACTCACATTATGAGTAGACTAGTAGTTGGTTACTTGCTATGTTTCACTTAAGGGTTTACTTTTATTTCTCTGGGTGATAAAATCAACTCAGTTGAGTTAGCAACTCAGTTGTCAAATGCTGATCTATTTAAACCATTTTGCATAAATAATGTTGTATATTGGTGTTACATGACTACAAATACCAGAATGTTTTACCAGTCTTCTACTGGTGATAAATAGAGGATACTGAGTAAAGACTCTCAGACTGATAGTAGTCACCCAACACCATGGCATTGACTGTCATCATGCAAATGGCTTATTATGGGCAGTTGGCTCAGATCCCATCAGTATAATTATAGTCTGACAATATATTTGGGTATTATTATATCTACAAAACAAATATATATAAATTATATATTATATTATCTCATGGTAAAAATGATATTAAATTACTCAATCACTACACTCATTCGTAAAATATTGTTTTCACCACATGAAGATAAAATCCATATCTTCACACAACTGATATATATATATATATGTAAACAGACATTGATTAAACCTTAATTTCTTTTGAATTTTCCTCATGAATTATTAATGAGTTTTAGAAATATATATATGTATATATATATATATATATATAGAATAGGTTGTGTCTTACACACATTGTGATTGCAAACTCAGTTGTGACATCACGGCACATCTCTTAGCCTTAATTATTTCATAAAAGAAACAGTGATGGATCCAGCTTTATCTGGGGGGGGGGGAGGTGCTGCAGGGGCGGATCTATAATTTTTCCCCACCTTAGTCAAACCATTCCTAGGGGTGTGTGGGGGCATGCCCACCCCAGAAAATTTTTTAAATTTGGACCTCTGAAATGGCATTTCCTGCATTCTGACAGTACTTTGAAGAAAGATTTAAAAGTTTTAAATCGTGTTTTCAATAGCGCATTTTATCAAACCTGGAAGGTGTCAAATAAATTTAGGCATAAAGTGAACATTTTATTATACAAATACATTTAAAATTATAGCAAATAACAGGGGAAAATCCAATAAATCCAAGGAAGCTAGACATTAGAAATGTGATTGAAATTTTCAGGAAAAGCTGTGTCGCATCCCACTGCAGCAAGGCACTAATTGAGTAATTGGCACCCCCCTGCACCCCCTTGGCCAAGGCCAGGTGGGGTGCACACCCCCTTGGCCAAGGCCAGGTGGGGTGCACACCCCCTGTAAATCCATCACTGAAAAGAAATAGAAAATGGATGCCCTGCATGTGTTTATATAACCTGATGCAAATACTTGAGTGAGTTTGGGAGAGTTTGAAAGTACTAAGTACTTATGTAAACTCTTACCTATGGCTTGGGTTCACACAAACTTTTGAATTCTCCCAACTCACTCTCGTGTTTGCATCAGGCTATCAGGCAGCCATTTTCTATTTCTTAATATTGTACATACAAACATGTGTACCCAATAAATTGTAAATAAATAAATAAATGAATATTAAATAAATGAATGACTTTAATAGTGATGATTATGAATAAAGAAATAAAGAAATACATAATTATCTTCTACTGCTCATTCTTGCAGTTAAATATTAAATTATATAATTTACCATCATGGTGAAACGAATTTAACGAATGAACAATACTCAGCATCTTGCTGGACCAATTTATATTCTCAGCCATTAAATGTTAACCGTACAAGACACCAATACATGCAGCAATTCAGTAGAAAATTCAAATTACAAACTTCACTATATTGACTATATTAAAAGTATACTGATATTTTCCAACTCGCCCTAGTCCTAAGACACTCTGCTCTGACGCGATTTGACCTCATGCCCGAACGAGAAGACTTGACTATATATTTGCTGTTTTATTTCTTTCACTGCCCTGAAATCAAGCATGGAAACTGATGTACTAGAGAAGTTAATTAAGGAGTGCCACGAAGCAAAGGAAAAGGCGTATTGTCCGTACAGTAAGTTTCGTGTTGGAGCTGCTGTTTTGTGTGAAGATGGTAAGATATTCCAAGGTTGCAACGTTGAAAATGCCTCTTATGGACAAGGTTTATGTGCAGAGAGAGCTGCCATAGTGACAGCAGTGAGCAATGGTTATCGTCGCTTTAAAGCACTTGCTGTAACGACGGATATAATTGATAAACCGGCATACCCATGTGGGGCTTGTCGTCAGTTTATCATTGAGTTTGGAACTGATTATGATGTCTACTTGGTGAAAGTGGATTCCACATACACGATTGTTAATGCTAAAAATTTACTACCACTGGCATTTGAACCGATTACTACCAGGAATTAACAGCGATTCGTGAGAACAATACACTACAGATGATAAATCAATTTCTAAGGATATTAATTAAGTATTAATCCTTTAAAACACTTACAGACTTACAGAACTCTTTCTTTTATGTGTTAGCCTGCGTCACTAGCAGGATGTCTATAAGATTTGCCAAGCCAATAACAAATATGCTTAGGGTTTTTGGTCAAAAATAAATACTGTACTGCCAATTGCATCTACTGTATTACTGTAGGCCTGTGCTAAACGTCACACAGTAGGCAAATTTAATTGTTTGAATTTTATTTGAAATTCATCTTGGCAATTAAATTCATCTGAGTCAGTTGGGTAGTGTGATAAAAATGCATGTTCAAGTTACACGACAAATTATTGTCATTCATTTTAACAGTCAATTATTCTCTTCTATCTATGACAATTCGGCACCATTTTTTCAAGGAATTGTTTTTAGGCTCAATGTGTCCAAGTAAAAGCAATTAAGTTTGACTGAAATTTGACGTTTAACTCGACGTTGCATTTATGTTGCATTACAGACAAACATAATTTGAATTAAATTCATCTGAATTAAATTTGTCTATTCTGCAATGTTTAGCACAGGCCTTAAAGCAGGGCCATCAAGAGCCAGAATGGGCCTGGGATCAAAATTTCAGTGTGGGGCCCCTTCAAGGCTTGAATTTCCTGTGCCAGATTAAATTTTTTTTGAAACAGCCAAACAGGGAGAGAAGGGTGTCCAGAAGGAATTCATGGTGTGGGTGTCAGTATGTTAAGTGTCAGAATGGTGAAACTGGCCATTGGGGAATGTTTGGTAAATGTAATCTCAGGTTACGCACCGCAGGTTGGACGAAGTCAGGTTGAGAAGGATACATTCTGGAATGTGGTGTTTGACTTAATAGAAAGGTTGAGGAAGGAAGATATGGTGGAGATTTAAATGGGTATGTTGGTCGAGAGAGTGGTGGGTATGAAGAGCACACATGGGGGTTTGGCTTTGGAACAAGAAATGTGGAGGGTGAAAGGATCTTGGAGTTTGGAGATGCAACAGACATAATTGTGTGTGGAACACAGTTCAAGAAGAATGAAAATAGAATGGTTGTGTGCTTGTCAGGTGGATCAACTACCACGGTTAATTACCTGATGACACATAATCATCTTCTGGGATGCAAAAGCAATTCCTGAAGAAGAGGCAGTATAAAATAGAATAGAATAAAACTTTATTTCACGAGGGAAAAGACGTATTAACCAAAAAGGTTATCTAACATACAGCCCTCAAAATACTGTATAACAATAATTACAAAATGATATACTAAACAGAATACACTATATATACATACAGGGAAAAAATAATGTTAAGTAGACTATAGTCAAGTAGAAATACATTTACAATTCAATAGAAATTTACAGTTTAAGCAAAACAAATCTTCTAGATGGTCAATACAAGTAAGTTTATCAAGAAAGTAATAACGGAGTTTGTTTTTAGTGGTTATAGTTATTCTTAATATTGTAGGAGCATCGGTAGTATACTTGCTGATGACATGGCGAGTTGCTTATATTTATTGTCTAATGCATGAGTTAAAAAGAATCGAAGCACTGTAGAGAAATGTGCGCTTACCAAAATCAGTACGTGGGTAAGGCAGCTTAAGATCATATAAACAGGCTCTAGTACGAGCATGTTGTTTATTGGCAGATAAAAAATTAAACATAAGTTTAAAGGAAGGTGGAGCATCAGGGTTAAGTAATATATTGAATAGTAGAAGAAGCTTCCTTAACTTGGAGAAAAGAAGAACAGAAGAGGTGGAATAGTCGGCTTCTGAAATAATACGAGCTGCACGCTTTTGAAGACGGAGAATTCGGAGAAGAAGTGATTTAGAACAATTAACCCAGGTAACAGAGCAGTAAATAATATTAGCATGGATGCAAGAGTTATAAAAACGAAGAGCACATTCTTGAGTTAAAAAAGGTTTAATCCTACGCAGCAATGCTATAGCCTACTGTGTCACAACATTATCTAATACTGGCTGATATGAAAGTGAAGGGTGCAGTGAGAGTCCAGCGGGAGAAATTCTGACCAAAGAGAAAAGTGTGGACTATAGGCTAAAAGATGAAAATGTGCAAAGGCAGAAGACAGCGTTGGCAGAGTATGTGGAAGCAAAGACGATTGCCAAAAAAATAGTTGCTCAGGCTCAAAAAAGCACGAAAGAAAGAGATTTGGAGATAAGCTCAATACAGACGATGAAGAAAAGGCAGGATCTAGTTGGAGTAAGCTTCCTGAAGGATGAGCGTGGAAATATAGTTGTGAAACCGGAGATGATAAAAAAGAGATGGAAAGAATATATGGAGCGGCTACTGAATGTAGAGAATGATTGGAATAGAATTGTAAAATGTGGAGTATAGTTGAAGGTCTTAGAGAGTACAGTATATCACAGAGACGGAAGTAGAAAAGGCAATAAAGCAAATGAAAAGTGGGAAGGCTGGTGGGCCGACAGTGTTGGTGGGTGAGATTATCCGTGCAGCTGGACGCGCAAGGGTGAGGTCTATACTAATATGGTGGTGAATGAGGAAAAGATCCCAAAGGAATGGGAGTTGAGTACTCTTATATATACCCAGGGGATCCATTAGAGTGTGAGGCGCACCGTGCAATAAAGCTGCTAGAACATAGAATGAAAGTACTGGAGAGGGAGTTGGAAAGAAGGCTGAGAAAGAAACAAAGTAAGTATTAATGGAATGCAGTTTGGATTCATGCCAGGGAAAGAAACAACGGATGTAGTACTTGTAGTACGGCAGATACAGGAGACGTTTCTGGCTAAAACCACTGTTTTACGCATTCGTGGATCTGGAGAAAGCATTTGATAGGGTACTAAGATAAGTGGTTAGGTGGGCATTGAGGAAGCTGGGAATTGAGAAATAAAGAAATACCAAATTATTTTCCGTGCAGGATACTGTGATGGAGGCACTGACACAAGAGGTCACAGAGGAGTAGCTTGCGTAGCTGGCGGTTTTAAGTGATGGCTGCATGAGAGCATGAAGGAACTCACGAAGGTAAAGGTACTGAAGCAGTGAAGTGGAGGAGTGCACATTGGAGGCAAAAGGGTTGAAAGTGAATATTGGCAAAACTAAGGTGATGGTATCTGGGAAGAATTGTTGTGATATTGAAGTAATTATTGGTAATTCAATTCGATGTACAGAGTGCAGCGGATGGGTCCACAAGAGATGCTCAGGTGTGCAGGGTTCGTTGGCTAGAGTTGAAAATACTTTTGTGTGCAAAGTGTGTACGTGAGCAGGTCATGGAGAGGATAGTGGCATAGATGAAAACTTGGATTTGGGAAATGGGGTGCATTTTGAAGATGTAGGAAGGTTTTGTTATCTGGGCAATATGCTCGGCATCTGTGACAAGGGTGCGTTGTGCATGGAAGTTAAAGAGCTGTCAGGGATCCTGACAAGGAAGGAAGTGCCATTAAAACTTAAAGGGAAAGTGTATGGAAGTGAGACATGGGCCATGAATGTGTAGCAGAGTGCAAGATTGGAGAGGACAAAGATGAGGATAATACGATGGATGTGTGATTGTGTGGTGTATCGTTGTGGGATAGAGTGCCGACTGCCGAGTGTGGAGTTAAGAGAAGAATGGGGATTGAGTTGGTGACTGATGTTGTGAGGCGGAACCGGTTGAGATGGCTGGGGCATGTATTACGGAAAGATGGTGGTGACTGGGTAAAAAAAGCATGTCATATGAGGTGGAAGGTGTGAGAGGAAGAGGAAGGCCAAGGACGACATGGAGTCAGGTTGTGGAGAGGGACATGAGAGAGTGGTCTAAAAAGGGAGGATGCGCAAGAAAGAGAGAAGTGGAGGAAACTGCTGTGAGGAGCCGCCGGCCAACTGTGTAAGCGGGGAGAATGGCCGTAAAACGAGTGTTGTTGTTGTTGTTGTTAATCTCATTCTTTAATTACTGGTCTACTGTACGTCAGTTGACTCATTGCTGCCTGAGCCGTCCAAAAATAGTCCATTTAATATTTTACTAGTCTTTTTAATAGTCTTTTACTCATCTAAGGGAGAACCCTCAGACAGCCTAGGTTGTAATGGGTTTAATCTTTGGCTTGTCCAGTTAATTGTCAGTGAATAATAGGTCTAAATTCATGGCTTTGGGCATTATGCCAAATTTCTGGGCCCTTTCTGGCCACAGACCCAGGGGTAATGAGTAATGTCCAATATAGGCATCCGTTTGCAGATGCTTACGGACGGTAAGATATGTTTACAGATGGTTCATGATAACATGAGTGGTACATGTCGTGGTTACAGATGGTACAGATGACAGCATCTGCTAGGGACGGTATAACGGATAGTTACAGACGGAACGGATGTGTATACCATATGTAAAAAAAAATCGGGACGAGAACAAAAAGGAGGGGAATAATGTAATAGGTTAAGCAATAGTATTGTGTAACATACGGGATTTTCGCATATTGTAAATCACTGACAACATGCATGTGCATGGATAGATAGATAGTTTATATAAATAAATACTGGCAGCCAATGGCTGAATTATGTATTTACATGATAATAATATTTAAATGACAATAATACTACTAACAATTCTAATAATAATGATTATAATATATTACAATATTGAATCCTAAAGTTAGGTTATGATATTTACAAACTGTTGGAAGCATACAAATTGGAGCAATGTTAAAGGTTCTAAATTAAATGTTTTGACATGAAGCAATAAAAAACGAATTTGCAAAACGGTTCGTCTTGTGCTGTGGAACTGCGAACTTCCTAATCTTTCTAATATTGTAGCTTGAACTCCTAATGTCTGGTATTAGGTGGTGAATATTGTGATCTACATCATTCGCAATTTCGTTGAACATTTTTATACAAATATTCTTATGATGATTAGATAATCTCTTTATGTGTAATATTTCTAAAGATTTGTGATAATCTAAATTTGGAAAGATAATACCAAGGGCGCGTTTCTGTATTCTTTCAAAAACTCATTAATAATTCATGAGGAAAACACAAAGGAAATCAGTACCATGCCTCCGTGGTTTTATACCTGATAAAACTTCTTGACGTCAGAAAGAATACTAATGAACATACAATTTTATATAAAGAATACTAATGAACGTACAATTTTATATAAAGAATGCTAATGAACATAACATCCAATAACGAATCGTTTTTGAAGCCATTCAAAACACTCGCATCACGTGTTTTATCAGATCTAAAACACTCGGGCTGCGCCCTCGTGGTTTTAAATCTGATGAAACACTCTTGCTCGTGTTTTAAATATTACTTCTAGCTCTTTGCTAAGGTAATTTAGCAAGGAATAGTAGAGTACCGGAACTGCGTAATCTAAAATAGATCTTATACAAGCGATATAGAATAGAACAAGATCATGAGGTAACTATACATTGGCCCTCTTAAGCTGGACTAAGAAGTAAAGACGTTTCGATGCCTTCTTAACTAGACCGTTTATATTAGACCTAATAACTTTGCACTTGTTACGACATCAAGACACTTATCATTCACTATAATGGGACTAAATTCCCGGAAATTATTATAAATTCATGCACTTATGTAGTTTTCAGTAGATACAATGTTAGCAATATGTAGTATTGTCATATAGTAAAATAACCTCAAGTGTGTAGTTTTCCAGTATAATCAATGGGACTACGTACTGTATCAGTAAAATAATTGTATGCACGTGAACAGCCAATTAAAGAGTATATATACTTGTAGTTTTATGTTGTAAGGGGACTTGGTAGTTGATCATGAAATAAAGAACGTCAAATCAGTGTCTGAGACTGTGAGCACGCTATACATACAGTATATAGATTTCATCTGAAGTTGAAATTTCCTATATGTATCTCAGCAAATCAAATCAGGCTGGCTCACATTGCAGGCGTAGACTACGTCACAGCTATACGGTACATTTAATGTTGTTTTCTAAAGATTTTGGCTTTTAACCCCAACAAAAAATCAAATACTAACTCTTATCCCACTTATCACCATTATAACCATAAAAAAAGAAAATGTCCACTCAAAACGAATGTAAAACGAGCAAAAAATATGGACAAATTATGTGTCTTCTACCTGAGACATTGTACCAATTTACATGTAAACCAGGACTTCCTCAACACAGGAGCACAGGAGCTAAGGTTTCTGACAGGGGGCTAAAATAGATGTGGGTCTGAGAGAATGTTCCCCAGGAAAATTTTGCAATTTAATAGTCAGTAATGCATTTCCATCGCTATCAGTGAAAATAATTACATTAGCAACTTACAAACAATGAAACCAAATTAAAGCACTTAATTTGCCTTGCCTGCTGGTTGCAGACCCCCTCCCCTCCCCCTGGTGCTACCTCTGGGAATCATTTGAAGTCACTGTGTGAGGTAGATCATAGTTATGGGTAATGGGTAACGGTAGGCACAGCTTCGTTTTCACTGCATGGATAAGTTTCGTCGACTGCCGAACACTCGAACACGCGCGTTTGCGCTCGAGCACGCGAGTTTACGCTTGAGTGGATTGGACACGTATTGCCATTGCACTCGTGACTCGTGCACACAATGTTTAATTGTTTTGTTGTCTTAGCTTGTTTAATACTACAGTACAGCAGAAGTACAAATTTCGGCTCAGTTGTATAACTTCATAAACTTATGCTATTTATGCTTTGATGCTTCACAAATATTGCTGTTTAAAATGGAAACTGCTGTCCTAGAAAAGTTGATTAAAGAATGCCACGAAGCAAAGGAAAAAGCGTACGCTCCATATAGTAAGATACGTGTCGGAGCTGCTGTGTTGTGTGAAAATGGCGAGATAATTCAAGGTTGTAACGTCGAGAATGCCTGTTATTGCCAAGGTTGGTGTGCTGAGAGGACGGCTATTGTGGCAGCCGTGAGCAAAGGATATCGTCGATTCAAAGCGATTGCTGTTACAAGTGATATAATTGATAAACCAATTACACCTTGTGGTGCATGTCGTCAATTTATGGTAGAATTTGGAACTGATTACGATGTGTACATGGTGAAACCCGATTCGACTTACATAATGGAAAAAGTACAGGATTTGTTGCCACATGCATTTGTACCAGCCCATCTTGAGTTGCCAAGAGTTAATAGTGAATAATCAACAGAGTTCCTGTTTTATACAGAGATAATTAAAATGACAACAAAGTTTGTTATTTTTGGAAATATTATATTAGAAATGAACTGTAGTAGCTGCCTTTTCCAGGAAGGCCAGGATTTTTTTGATCTGGAATATTTCTTAAAAGAATAAAGAACAAAAATTATTAGTATTATATTTTAATTGCCCTATTAGTTAAACTACATGTTCTATAGAGTTTTGCTGGGAACTTCATGATGTGGGTGGATCCAGATTTTGGAAATGGGAGGGCCCATCATGTTGTTGATGTTATAGTGCTGTAGAAGGCATCTGAGGGTGAAGCCGGAACCCTGCTAGAGAGTTCAGGGGCATGCCCCTGGAAAATTTTGAACATCTAGAGTCTCTGATAATATGGCATTTCTTGCATTCTGAGAAAGCAAAATGTTTGATTTAACAATTTGTGAACAATAAAATTTTAGACATTTTAAGGCATTCTTGTGCATTGTTGACAGCTCCATTGACAATACTGTATGCACAAGTGACCTACCGTACATAAAAATAATATATGTTGTCTTTCAACTAATGCTTGGCAATCAGTGATACCCATGAGCAGAGAAAAATGTCACAGCTTTAAATATGATCAGTTCAATTTCAAATATAAGTCTAATACATTGTAGCATTAGCTGCCCAAACTGGAGGGAGGCAGCTGTCCTGGGCCCCTCCCCTGGATCCACCACTGAACTTGGCCATGAGTCTAGTCTGCATATACAGTACTCAGGTATGTTGATGAAGAATTGATAATATATTACAACTTAAACTTTATGTTCTAGCCAAAGGCCCAAAAGGGCTATTTGGTGAAGGAAAATGTCAACTACTACTACATTTCAAAAACTTATTAATAAAATTCATAAAGAAAAAACAAATGGTATCAGACACAGTGCTAAAGGGCAGTGCCTTGTTTGGCAACAAAAACATAAAAAACGTCACTTGCTTTCACACTGCAAACAAATGAACTCATGGGCAGAGTATAAAGCTGCCTGAGTGCATGAATGAGTTTTGCTTGCAAGCTATTTTTAGATAAATATCTTGTTGGATATCAATCTTTAGTTAAAGCACTAGTACTAGTTATGAAATGGTTCATTTTTGAAGCTATTCAAACTTGCAGTTCATGTTTTAAGCCATATTAAAAAGTCCCTTGATTCTTTTTGCTATCTTTTAAAAATGTTGAGAATGCAAGAGGTTTAGTTTATATTATTTTATAGTCAAAATAATGGTAAAAAATGTTTTTGTTTTACCAGGAAATGCATTGTTTTCCAAAGTCAGAGTCACGCCTAGCTGGACTCGTTTAGAAAATGCCAAAGGTGCAAATTAAACCTGCACTCATCTTGATTACCATGCCCCACATATTGGTTGTGTACCTGTGTTTTCTCCATTATTTTGACCATTCAAATGGAATTTCCACTATTTAGAAACTCTGAAACTGCTCCAGTAGAAAGTTGGAACAACTGGTATTTTCAGCTATATTGAAAGTGATATACAGTATTGACAGCTGTTAAACATGAAAAAATCTGCAAGTTTGTCCTTGTCTCATTATGTTCTTGCTATAATCTTGTTCTGAGGACCACAGGTCTTCACAACACAACTGACCATGTGCCCATAGCGGGTAAATTCACTCATCACTGACCATGTCCATGTGCCTATAGTGGAAGAGTTAGGCCATGCACTGGACTGCACTAGTCGTCTGCGTATAGAAAGCTATATAGCATAAACCAGAATAACATTTAACGCACTTGGGTTGAGGCATGTGGGTGGACAAAAGGCCCACCAAGGCATATTGGTGGTGGAATGAAGAGGTTGGGCCACAGTGAGTGAGAAGAAGTTGAAGTTCAAGGCGTTGTGTCAGGCAAACGGTACTGCTGAGGAGAATGCAGCGTTGGAGGAGTATGTGGTAGCGAAGAAGATTGCAAAGAAAGTGGTTGCTCGGGCTCAGCAGGAGAGAAAGACTAGAGATTAGGAGAAAAACTCAACACAGAAGAAGGGCAGAGATCTGTGTTCAGGATAGCAAAGCAGATGGCGAAGGAAAGGCATGATGTGGTTGGAGTGAACTGCTTGAAGGATGAGAGTGGAAATATAGTAAGTTGTGAAGCCGGAGATGATGAAGAAGAGATGGAGGGAGTATATGGAGCGGCTATTGAATGTAGAGAATGATTGGGATGTGGGGTAGTTGAAGGACCAAAAGAGCATATCACAGAGATGGAAGTAGAGAAGGCGATAGGGCAGATGCCAAGATACCAAGGGACTGGGAGCTGAGTACCCTTTTACCCATATAGAAGGGGAAAGGTGATCCACTGGAGTGTGGGGCACATCGGGCAATAAAGCTGTTAGAACATGGGATGAAGGTATTGGAGAGGGTTCTGGAGAAAAGGTTGAGAGAGAAAGTAAATATTGATGGCATGCAGTTTGGATTTATGCCAGGGAAGGGGACGACGGATGCGATCTTTGTGGTACGGCAGATACAGGAGAAGTTTATGGCAAAAAAGAGACCATTATTGTATTATGCATTTGTGGAACTGGAGAAAGCATTTGATAGGATACCGGGAGGTGGTTAGGTGGGCGTTGAGGAAGCAGTGGGGGTTGAAGAATGGTTGGTGAAAGCAGTGATGACAATGTATGAAAAAGCGAGAACAATGGTGAAAACGAAGCATGGAAACAGTGAAGAGTTTGAGGTGAAGGTTGGGGTACATCAGGGGTCGGTTTGGAGTACATCAGGGGGTCGTAGTTGTGATGGACGCGCTGACGCAAGAAATTAGAGAGGGTCTGCCGTGGGAGCTGTTGTATGCCGACGATTTGGTCTTGATGGCTGAGAGCATTGAGGAACTTAAGGAGAAAGTGCTGCGGTGGAAAGAGTGCGTGGAGGCGAAAGGGGTGAAAGTGAACACTGGTAAAACAAAGGTGATGGTGTCAGAGAAGAATTGTGGTGAGGTTGAAAAGCTGGGAAATTGCCATGTACTGTATGTGGAAAGGGTACTGGGAATAATTCTATTCGATGTATACGGGTTGCAGTGGATGGGTACACAAGTGGTGCTCAGGTGTGAAGGGCTCGCTGGCTAGAGTTGAGGATACGTTTGTATGCAAGGTGTGTGAAAGAGCAGGTGATGGGGAGGATAGTGATGTAGATGAGAGCATGGATCTGGGAAATGGGGTACATTTAGAGAATGTTAGAAAGTTTTGTTACCTGCATGGGGGATATGCTGAATGGGGGTGGAGGAGCGAATTCGGCTTCTGTGGCGAGGGTGCGTTGTGCGTGGGGGATCTTGACAAGGAAGAAAGTGTCATTAAAGCTAAAGGGGAAGCTGTATGTGACGAGTGTGAGGAGTGCTATGGTGTATGGAAGTGCATGAGACATGGGCCATGACTGCAGAGCAGAGGGGGAGATTGGAGCGGACAGAGATGAGAATGGTGCGATGGATGTGTGGTGTATCGCTAAAGGATAGAGTGCCGAGTGTGGAGCTGAGGGAAAGAATGGGATTAAGTTGGTGCGGAAAGACGATGGTGACTGCATGGGTGAAGAAGAGCATGTCGCTCGAGGTGGAAGGTACAAGAGGACGAGGAAGGCCAAGGATGACATGGAATCAGGTGGTGGAAAGGGATATGAGAGAGTGTGGGTTTAGCTATTCATTTTACTCTGGGTGGTTAATATCAGATGGTTTTACTGAATTAGCAAGATGAGCCCAGCATCTAGGCATAGACAGTATATGCCTTGTATATACTCATACCTTAGCGAGCCGAAACCCGCCACCTTAGCTATAGCTTCCCTCAAATGAATAGGGATGGTTGGTATAGTGTTATACCAAAGATATACAATCCCCATGTACTGGTATCAGATCACAACTGTCACAGATCGGTTTGATGGTATGCCTTTTTAACAGCAGTTTCTTAAGGAAAGCTTAGAACTGCATAATTATATAGAGTTACAATACTGTACATGCAGGTACATGTCATGAAAAAAATTTAACTTGTTACAAGTTATACAAAATCTCAAATGAAACAGTAAAGACAAATACACCATTTGATAGTTGAACTTTAATTCATGTCAAACTATTTGAACGCTTTGACAAATTGGATATTTTCAATTAATATTATATATACAAGTTCTTAGTTATAAGTTTTAGATTAAACTATAAACAACTTAAAATAAATATCCTGTTGCTGTTTGTTTTCCATGATTCCCTGAAAAAAACTCCAGAAGAACTCCAGATGCATGATCTGGACAATGAGAACCTGTACATGCAGTCAAGTAGTTGTGTTATTGGAGGAATTGCCGCACTGAACTATATAGATTTTTGCCTGGTCGTCGTGAAAATTTTTTGTTTGTATATTTACGCAGATCTCTATAATTTCAATCACGCACTGCACACAGTATACTGTATACTATACACATGCAGCGGTTGTACTGTACTGTATTTCATGTACTGCACTACTGTACTGCATACCAGTCAATCAGTCATATATTTTCTTGTTTTCATGTCACATGCAACATGCAAACTAAAATTTAATTTATCTTCCAAATACGAAGTAAAAGTCGAAAAGACATCACGATTTTCTTTTCTTTTTATGTTTATGTTTTGACTTGTGTTTATGCTTTCTACTTTGTTTGTGTTGATCTGATATGCAGGTGTCTGTTAATTGATTAGCACTCGACGTTTCTCTTGTACTTTCTTGTTTTTTATCCTTTTTATCTTCAGACGAGTAAACGTTTCTCTTAGACTTTTTTCTAGTTAAAGTTGAGTCGTGTTTAGATGTGTTTCTCTCTGGGGACTTAGTCCTGGAGGAAAGAGTTTGGGTTCTATCTTGTGATAAGCTGCATTCGCCAGGATCCAAAATACTTGCTGTATTTGACAAACTCTCGCAACATCTTTTAAAATCTGATAAATGTTAACAAAATAAAACATATTTATTATATAGAATTGGATGATGTTTTAAAATGGTTGGGATTAATTTAAATTCAGTTGAATTTAGATACAGCAGGAAAAAAGGTTTCGGAACTAAGCCAATAATTTGTATAACAGCTGCACTGGCGAATCCAGCGTGGGTCAGTTCCATGGTCCGTTCCGGACATGCCTCCCCAAAGTGGCAAATAAATATATTACTGGTAAATGCTGCGTACGATTTTTATTCACGAGTTGTGTTGTGTTATGAAATTCACGAGTGGATAAAAATCGTACAAATAGCAGATTTTTCTCCTCCTGACTGATGCGATAAAATGGATTGACTTACAACTGAATGCATTGGACATTTGTGCAAAGCTATAGTGGTTTAATACAATCGTAAGACATTCATTCAATCGCATGCGTCAATGAGAAAAATCGCACCAAAAATCGCCTGTGTAAACGGGCCTTCAGAGTGGGTATATTATGTATATACGGACCTCGTCCTGCGGGCTTATTCCCTGCATGGTCTGATACTTTCCCGCAATGACTGTGCTGTTGGTCAATAAGAAGTAATAATGTCTGGATTTTAAATTAGAGTTGTAATTTGTAACTTCTGTTTCTACATGCAGACAGAAAGTTTATCTTAGTGAAAACTGGATAATCATACAATACAATACAATACAATACAATACAATACAATACAATACAATTTTATTTAAAGTGGTCAAATGCGCTTAAAAATATATAAACTACTATAGACTATAAAATACTAATCTATTATGAATTTTCAGAAATTTGTTCTGTATAATAAATAATGTGAAGTATTTAATTTATTCTACGTCCAAGTTTCGTATCAATTTGATAAATAAATTAAGATTGTTTGTTTCTCTCGCAGGTTCTGGCAGCGAGTTCCAAAGTTTAGCAGGAGTGTAGCGCCATGATTTTAGTCCGTATGTTGTTGTTTGTACTTTGGGAAGTTCTTTATATATGTTCGATCCTCGAAGATCGTAGTGAGAATTGCGCTTTAATAGTAGTTCTTGTATCTGTAAAATAGTAAAAACTGTCTTTAAAGCCCTAATCAAACGAGAACGCAAGTCATCGCAAGTTGGCAGTCAACTTTGTCACGGTACATGATAATTTCGGGAAACTATTCAGAGCGGCTGGCTGAGATAGCGTGACTGCCAACTTGCGTTCTCGTTTGATTAGGGCTTTAAAGACAGTTTTTACTATTTTACAGAGCCGTTCGTTTGAGTGCGTTAAAAGCCCCATGTTCTTTAAGAGAGTTTCATATGGTGTATTTCTATCGTTGAGTAAACGAAGCGGATGGCCCGTTCGTTAACTTTTTCCAGCTTTGTTGCACATCTTTTACTGCAATTATGCCATGTTTCAGAGCAGTATGTGAAATGCGGTAAAATAAATGCGCGATATAGGTTGTTGCTCTAAAACAGATATACTTTTTCAATTACTGCTCTAATAAATCTTAGAAATCTTAACTTTCAATATTCATACCATCATTGCTTTTTGCCTTCTTATTGTTGTGCCTTGGATTAGCCGTGGTTGCCATGATAACACTTCGAAAAAATCTTTTATTTGTCGGCTGTAAAGGACACTTTACCCTACATTAACGTTTAAAAAACAAAAACTCATTTCACATTATTATAGTATTTGCAAAAAATCGAAATTTTCGTTCTTTCGTCCGCGTAGTGATGGACGGCCTGGTAGTGATGGATGGATGTATGTTTTTTTTTGTGTTTTAGTTTGCCAGTTGCTGGTCAGAAGAAATTCTCATCTAGTATCAGCAGAAAAATGCCGCAACATTTTACCAGATTATAACTCTTTATTAAAAACTCGGACCTCTCAGTTTAGACGATGTTGATGTCTATAGGCCGTCCATCATTGCCAGGCCGTCCATCACGGCCAGGACGTCCACCACTGGCAAGGCCGTCTACCACTGCCAGGCCGTCCATCACCGCCAGGTCGTCCATCACCGCCAGGCCGTCCATCACTGTCACGCAGTCCATCACCGCCAGGCCGTCCATCACGGCCAGGCTGTCCATCACCGCCAGGCCGTCCATCACTGCCAGGCTGTCCATCACTGCCAGGCCATCAATCACTGCCAGGCTGTCCATCACTGCCAGGCTATCTATCACTGCCAGGCTGTCCATCACCTGCCAGGCCGTCCATCACCGGTCAGGGCGTGGCCGTCCATCACCGCCAGGCTATCCATCACCGCCAGGCCGTCCATCACTGCCAGGCCGTCCATCACTGCCAGGCTGTCCATCACTGCCAGACCGTCAGTCACGTCCAAGGATAAAAGTCACCAAGGCAATAAAGACTTTTTTAAGGTTTAAATATATCGTAGCTAATTACCATCCCATTGGTCCCATGCTTTGAGCTCTTTCCCTTCCTCGCTTGGTTTCTTTCATGATTTCTTCAAGAGCCATCCTAAATATAACAAATGCAACGATATATATATATATATATATAATTTCTTGTGCGTAACCTAATTAAAAAACGTCGGCGCAACCTAAAAGTTGATGTCAATTTCGCTACATGTAATTTACCAAACCAAAAAAACTGCCTTCTTTATTTCAAATAAAGATAAAATACCAGACCTTTCTAAAAACAATGTAATTTACGAGATTTCTTGTCCCGGTTGCAACCACAAATACATCGGTAAAACTGAACGCTGCCTTCAAACTCGCCTTTCTGAACACTCTAACATCAACACTAGCGCTGTAGCACAGCACCTAATTGATTGTCCTCATGCTCAACACATTGCCAACCTCAACATTCTTTACGACAACCTTAATAACACCTCTGATTTCCCTCTTCTTGGACCTAGTTTATTAAACCAAATATTTAATACCTTTAAAATAATTCATTCCTGTAAATTTGGTAATACAAACCAATTACTTATTTTAGAAGCTCTTTTAATCAAATTTAGAAAGCCTGAACTGAACAATGGCCTAAAGGCCAACAAAGAACTCTCTTTATTTCCTTAGCTTTATTTTTAGAACTTGTAATATGTATAGATCCTTTCACCACTGTCAACTTCTATTTTTATCTTCATTTGCAATTTAGCTGATTTGTCAACCTGGTGACATTTCCAGTGACTAAGCGATGACACCATTCTTGTGATTATTGTATATATATAGGACTCAGCAAGCTTGTAAATTATTGGTTGGATGACGACTTTGAAATAGAGTTGAAATAGTACCTCTCATTTTATCTCATCTTGTTTTTAACTTGAATATCAAGTCACAAGATGACGATTTTCGGATTATGTTTTATTCTTTATATATATATATATATTTTTTTTTTCTTCAGGTGGATCAATAGTCTGAATCACGAGAAATTACGTTTTTCCCCATAAAAGGTTTTGCACAATTTAATCAATACCACAACTAAAGCTATGCAATGAACTAAAATGAGGCTCGTGGGGCTCGTAATTTCGCATGATTTAGACTGTCGAGCCACTATATAATTCGCCCGTGTTTATATACACAGCCAGAAAACGGGAGTAGACTATAGGGTTTACATTAAGCACTTTCAAATCCTCTAATGTTTGCATCATGCAGCTCGTATATATAGTGTATATATCACCGTTGCCGCAGAACTCTTGAGACAGCTCTCGGCAACGAGGCTGACTTTCCATGTAAAATGCAGAATCTAAGTTTGATAGCTCTCAAACTCAGTACGTTGTTTTACATGAGATTGGTGTCAAATCCACCTGAAATAATGCTTCCCGGGTGGTTATGGACGAGAAGATCATGGACGCAAGACTTAAAGTAACATCGATCCGGCCCCTAGCCTGCGTAGCTGGCGGTTTTTAATAAGGGGTTGGGGTCTTGGTGAAGAAGCGGGTGAGGGCGAAGAAGCGGGCGAGCGAGAAAAAGCGGGCGGGCGGAAGAGCGGGCGGGCGGAAGAGCGGGAGCTGGAATGCAAACTCCAACGGAAAAAGTAAAGAAAGGAAGAAAACCGAACGTTCAGAGTGCCAACGATTTTTGCAGGTTATGTGAATGTTCACTGAAAGTCAAATACGGTGATTTTGAGAAAATATGGTATATTTCAACTGAAAATCTCTTTAGACATTCAAAGGGCTGCGAGGACATGCCGACGCTACAGGATTAACCTAGGATTTTTGGTGGACAAGTCTTCCAATCAGTCTGAACGGGTTTGCAAGGCATGTGCGCGAAAGATAAGGAATGCCTGTGAGCTGTATAATTTCATCAAAAACAGTTTAAACGACTCAAAGCTTTCGCAAGACTCAGCAAATAAAGCGGATACAAACCACAACTCAGTAACTCACCTGTCAGCCCAACTGGTAGATACAAGCGACAATTACCGTCAAGTGTTTCTTCACATGATCGTAGCCCGCAAATTAAGAAAGGATTCAAAGCTAGCGAACGTATTAGCAAAAGGAACACGTCGAGAAAAAGCTTAGCATTTGCGAGTATAACAAGCGAAGCAACTGCGCGGTCAGCCATCGAGGATAACACTCCTAGGACTGACGAAATCCTCGCAAGTTTAAGCGTTGACGAGGTGTTAGACACGAACACTACTCGGGTGAAAGTTCTCAAAATATTCAATGTTTCCAACGCTTTAACAACACACTTCTTTCACGGCCACGTTGATGACTATCAACGATTCAACGTCTCGCGTGAGCCAAAATCGTTTGATCACCGTGGTTTGATTGATGACAGCTATCGACAACAGCTTAAAATACTAACCAATCAGTATTTTCCGTTCACCAGTGGACGGGTAATTCAAAAACACCAGGTTTTGTGGCAGGCGGTATTTCCAGCTCCCGCTCTTCCGCCCGCGCGCTCTTCCGCCCGCTTTTTCTCCCTCGCCCGCGAGACCCCAACCCCTTAAAACCGCCAGCTACGCAGGCTATCCGGCCCCATGTAAACAAACCGTTAGTGCTTATCATATTTATCTCGTCTCCGATAAAAGTACAATCACAATAGAGCAGGGTGCAAACGAGCCAATTAGCAGAAAGCATTACATTCCAATTACATTACATTCCAATTATCGGCGTAACCGAGAAAATTTAAGTCAAAAACAAAATAATGATGACGTGATCAATAGGTAAACGGTTATGCATGTAATAGATCAAACACGAGTTTGAGTGTTTCAACAGGGGTTCCAAACACGAGAAAACAAATGAAAACCGAGGGCGTAGCCCCGAGGTTTTTATTGTTTTCGAGTGTTTGGAGTTTCCTGATGAAATACGATAAACGAGTGTTTGATCTTGCTTCTCAAACGAGTATTCGCATTGCGATTTGCGGTGTTTTCTTCATTGATTTCAATATGCCGATTAAGAAATGTGATCCAGTTCACTAGGAAGTTTCGTACAAGTTTTCATTGGGTATCAAAACTCATGCTTGTGATGTGGTATACGTTCATGGATTGGCTAGGATAAATCATGAATTATTAATGATTTGAGAAAGACAGTCAGTCTCAAATTATTAATGATAATAATTCATGAGATAATCAAGCAATCACAAGCGCTGAATTCTACCACGTGAAAGGACTTGAAATACCAGGGAAGTACTGGAAAGAGGACTAGAAATGTCATTTCCAGTCCAAGGAACAGAAAATAATATTTCTAGTCCTAGGACTTGAAATATAACGCCAAGCGAATAATAATAATAATAATAATAATAATAATAATAATAATAATAATAATAATACACTAATTGATTTGGGAAATACACCAAGTGATTTTGAGAAGTCATTCAAAGGCCTCCAATTCGGACTAGACCGGGTTTTCAAGTACGAGGAATTCGTTCCAGTCCGAGGCGAAAGGCTATACTAATATATAGCGCGCCGCTGTGTGATCAGGGAGAGATAAACCAAGCTCAAATAATTGGTGTAGGTATAGCCTGCGTAGCTGGCTGTATTAGGGAGTTCGGGCGCGGGCGGCAGGCGGGCAACGCGAAATACAGCCTGCCCGAAAACCATATGTTTTTGAGTTCCGCCCACCGAATATGTTTGTTTAAGAGAACCAATTAGAACGTGAGCTAATAATAGTGATGCATGAGGCATGGTTTTTTGTTTCAATGGTAAATTAAAATTGACGCCGTGATCGCACTACATCTGCAAATGGTTCATCGGATAGTTAAATTGCTGTTAGTTAAGCGATTCAAGAGAAGAGATTTGATCGTTTATAGATACTCTTCAAGGAAGAGACGACGAGTACAGAACAGCCATCATTAATAATTCCAAACAGTGAAATAAAAATAGTGTGCTGCGTAGATAGTGTTTATAAACTAGACTGAAAGCCAGCTGCCGGTCTCATCTCGTTCTCACTCCTGAGAGTAGCTCAGGAGTGAGAACGAGATGAGATCGGCGGCTGGCTTTCAGTCTCGTGTTAAACAACAATCGGAATATAGTAAGGTTAGATATACTGCCGAAACAGAGAACGTAGGAGTCTAACGTTTCAAGGAATTCGAGCGAAGGCCCTTCTCTCTTTCTCTCCGACAAAGGGCCTTCGCTCGAAACGTTCGGTTCCTACGTTCTCTGTTTCGGCAGTATATCTAACCTTACTATATTTCGATTGTTATTAATAATTCCAGACATTGTCATGATCTCATGCTTCGCCAAAGCATACACGGTAAATACTAAATATCATACTTTTACCATAAATTCACTCTTCGAAACGACGTGACGATCATTACATTCGCTTAATATTTGTCCGCTCATGTCTGATGTCTGTAATATGATAACTCCTGAATTCAAAAATCAATATTCTGACCAATCAGAATGCTCCGTCACCCAGCGGACGGAGACCACTCAAAAACATATGGTTTTCGGGCAGGCTGTATTTCGCGTTGCCCGCCTGCCGCCTGCGCCCGAACTCCCTAATACAGCCAGCTACGCAGGCTAGTGTAGGTACCGAAATCAAATGATTTTTCAGACATTGACCATCAACTTCGTACCCAGGGCATTTTGCCTCCATAACAGAAGGTCGATGAGGTTGATGGAGCGTAACTTCCCAGAGCCAAGGTTTAAGATGCTAGTACGGTTTGAAGGGCGGATTTAATATTATATTTAAAGTGCCCATCACCCATGCAAATACGATATTACTGATAGGGATTCTTTTTAAAGTGAATGGTTGATTGCCAAAATATTTTTTTGATTTGAATTTGCATTTTTTGTTATATTGAAGTTTGTATTTCCAAAATGGCAATGGGGATGACGTCGAAGTGGGAATTCGCGTTTCTTTCTCCTTTTTCCGCATTTAAAAACGGTTCCCATTTTTAAAAATTTTATATGTAAAGAAAAAATATATGATAAAATATAGAATATGCTTAGTATTCAAATATGCCATTAACAAGCAAATCGGGTTATATTTATCATACAACAAAACATTGTATAATTATATGCAAATTATCCATACTTTGAGGTCATCCTCATTACCATTTTGGGAAGAATAAACAATAAATGCAAGCCCAGATAAAAAATATTTTGAAGACGTTTACCGCGTCCAGGCGATTCCACGCGCGTATCTCGTGATTTTTTCTTTTTGCGCATAATGCGTTGGCAGAATTTTTTTATAACGGTTTCGAAAACAGGATGAACAAGTTTCACAAGAATGCAAACAGTTTTCACAGCAGCAAAGACGTCATAGGTAAAACGTTGGCAGAATATGTATAACTGGCGAGCATGCAGCCTCCCGTCCTCCTTTACATCTTCGGCTTTATAATCACTGTGTTATCAGCTTTCAACAGTGTCGCATACTTAGTCTGTGTAAAATTCACCTACTGGTATATAATAGAATTGTTTCGTTCTTTAAGCAACTCGTCCCAAATAAACAAAAAATAAAAAATATGTTCGAGTTTCTGATCATATCTGGTCAAGTCATATATAAGTTTTCAAAATACTCATAAAAGACGTTGCATACATATTCTCTCTGTGAGAATATGTATAGCCTGTGAAGCCATCATCATCGGTTTGGGGCTAAACAGGAATTATTAGCTTGATTGCTTAGCGAACAAAATTTCATGTTTCTGTTTGGTTGAAGTGGACCTCTGCAAAGACCCCCCTATTTGTGTTGCTAAGTTAAGAACAATAACAGACATTTGGTGGACGTTGCTCAAGCTCAATTATTCAGATATGCAAACGCTACCACTTAGGAGCACATAATGAATTTGCAACCTTAGCTCTCCATCTGAGCCTCAGTGTCTCAATGGTTAGAGCATCTAACCAGTCATTAGAAGGTTGCAGAACTCTGTCTGGGGTCTCAGAAATCTTTTCTGAGTAATTGAGCTTGACGAACGTCCATGGAACGTCTGTTAGTCTGTTACATTACACCAAGCTCTCAAAAGTACCACATGCACTACATGTATGCATACAACTTATCATAAATTAAGTACAAATTATGTCAGATAGGTTGATAATATGCACATGAGAATGATATCTACTTGCCACAACTAACCATTTTACACTGATTATTCACAAAGCTATCAACTACCATCCTTTACAAGTGTATTGCTCTCATTTTACCATAATTATTATTTGTCATGCCTGCGCAAAAATGACCTCACCAAAGCTACTCCTTCAAAATTAAGCAAAAGTCATTCAACAAGCTGAAGAGATTCAATGGAAACTGAGCTGCATCTTGAGAATTTTGCAATTAGTGAATCTGTGGTTCGAAACTGGCAAGAAAATAAAGAAACTGTGGAGAAAATACCAAAATGCCACACTGTAATTTCCATACAGGGATAGGGCCCGGATGGCCAACTTCTTAAACATAGAACTTTCAGGCTGCATGGATTTTTGGATTAGCTATTTTAACAACCATTTCCTGTCTGCCATCTCAAATACACATACGTTAGAAAAAGTTCATTTATAGGCTGTTTCTGTCTAACATTTGAATTTGAATGTATTCTAGCTTCCACGTATATAATTTTAAAGTAAGAAACTCAGTCATTTATATTAAACAGAATAACAATAATATCTTTACATGCTATTATAACAGTATAATTTTTCTAACCTTCACTTTCATGAGTACAATCAAACACACTGTCTTATTAAAAAACATAAAAGAAACCTGGCCCACCACCACAAATTTTATTTGGTGCTACGATGATAAACCAATGAAGATATTTTTTAAATGGCCTAAAGGAGTTTGAAAAAGAAGAAACAAAAGGAGGGAAAGAGGGATAAAAAGCAGGGGTGGTGCCAGAGGGGGGCAGAGGGGGCTACAGCCCCCCTGTCAGGAAACCCTAGCCCCTCCATCGGGGAAAATTTACAGATTTGTCAGGGAATGATCTGGAAGAAAAATTGTATTTTTAACAATTTGCAATAATATTATAATATAACTCCTTTAGAAACACAGGATACAGTATATATTGTGTAGAAGCCAACAGTATTAATAATTACAACACACAAAATTCCATTTTCGGTTCGTAATATTGAACGAAAATGGCAAAGGTTAATGACCACACTAGGTGTTCAACAAATTTTTCTTTAATCTTTATTGATAGCATGAAAATAGATGCTGTAGCTTGTTGGTATTGTAATAATTTCACATGGAGAAGATGGAAAAAGCTATTCTAGACATTCAAATTTTCTGGGGGAGGATCCCCCCGGACCCTCCTACTGCCCCCTGTTGGGGACCTTAGCCCCTGTGTCGGGGAATTCCTGGCAGGGAGAGGTGAGGGAAAGAAAGGGAAGGAAGAAAGAAAGGGAAGGAGGATGGGGGAGAAAGAGAGGGAGAAAGGGAGGGAAAACAGAAGGGAGAAAGGGAGGGAGAGAGAGAGAAAGAGAAGAAGAGAACAAGAAAATGAAAGGAAGAGGAACAAATTAGCAGGGTTGAGAAAGAGGGAGGAAGAGAGAAAGGGAGGAAGAAAAGAAGGGAGGGAGGGAGAGAGAAACAAAAAGGGAGGGAGAGGAGAAAAAAGGGCAAAGCGAGGGAGTAAAGGAGGGAGAAACTAAACATATTGATTTTAGTAGCCTATGATTTTAGTATTTTTCTAGATAGACAGCTTTGATTTCATTGAGAATTTACGATTTTAGTTACCTATCCAGTTCATCTTCTTCTGTGTTATGAGCGGAAGTTCCCCTGGACGACAAATCCATTATACGCCAGCTATTGCAGTGATCATGTACTTTATTTGGGCACCACAGAAAAATTTATGTCTCATGATCATGACAGAAAACTCAGGTTTTAGTTTCAGCCTAGCCTGCGTGCAGACTTCACCCGTTTCCGCTAGTTTCAGCCTGTTTCAGGAAGGTAATTATAGCAACCAAAAGGATCGCAGGCTCGAGGTACGTTGAAGTGGCCAGTCAGGCCAGAGCCGGCCAAAAGCGGTCGAGTTCCAGTTGCAAAGATGTTTTAAAATATGTTATAACAGAAAGCACAATAAAATGGCATTTACGCCAAGTTCAAGTCTAGGTAGCGGATTATTTGGGACAATTGGAAAGACAACCACGCCGTCTTTGTCATTCGGCGCAACACCTTCAACTGGGTTCTCATTTGGCGCTCCAAAAACAATAACGAGTACAGGTAAACAACACTTATTTTATATAATTATAAGGAGCTAAATATAAATCTCCCCATCAATGTATGAGTATTTTCACTCAGCGGGTTTGGCGTGAAAAAGCTACCTGAGTCATGTCACTGTCTCAGATTAGCAGTAAACTTGCTAGTGAGTCAGGTTAGTGTGTAAGGTTGGTGTATTATATTAAAAGCTACTAGGCAGTAAATTACAAAATATGATATGAGTCACACTGTCACAGTTACATTTAAGAAATACCTAATGGGTTTCCATGTTTGGATAGCCTGATCGAAACATGAGGGATGTTTCAGAAGTCGAGCAACATCCCGAGTGTTTGGATCAGGCTATCCAAACATGGAAACCCATTCGGTATTTCTTTTATAAAATGACCGACAATAAAATAACAGAAATAATGATATGAATACATATTCTCCCGAAATTCATCAACTACCAATCATGTTTCATCTGCTTTTCCCCATACTCATAAACAGCCAATCATATTTCACCTTGTAACGTCTCAATGATGAGCCGGATGAGCGAAACGAGAAAGAAAGTAATCCGAAAATTATTTTGCCAACAAATTCAATATTAAAGATGGGGATGTCAATAAAGAAGTGAACTCTGACCATCGAAAACAGTGAATATTATTAGGAAAATGCTTAAAGTAAACATTACTAGAATCAACCGCCTCAGCGTCTGGCTCATGGTTTCAGAGCAAATACATGAAAAACATTCTTGGCCATAAAAAGCCGCTGAAACTGAAGCTTCTGAAAAAATATTTTCATCGGCAGATTTGGATTTTATATCAAGAGCTCTTGGGTATTTTACTTCATATCAACAAAGTCTTTTTCTTTTACCAAGTGAGTTCATCAGGCAAGAAAATGAAAGGTATTTGAACAGAATGTTATTCCATTTTAATATCGTTTTCAAAACATGTACTTTCCAAATCATGTTGTTTTGTTACCATATTAAAGTACAAACCACCGTATATTTTAGCGAGTTTAGCCTCGGTTTCCCAAACCATTTGAATGGTTTGTTAAAAATACCAAACGGATCACAACAGCCTTTCGAATGGATGATAGCAGCCATTCAAACTGATGACAGCAGCTGTTTGAACAGATGACAGCAGCCATTTGAATGGATGACAGCAGCCATTTGAATGTTAGTCTCCTTCGCAGCCGTCAGTTCGGGTTCGTTCTCACTCCCCTCAACTACCGGCTGCTTACCCGAGCAGTGAATTCCTTTCCAATTGTTGACCAATCAGAGTCAGACTTCCAATATCTGGAAACCTGACCTCCGACCTTGAGGCTTGAGCTGACCGTTTGAATGTTTGAACCAATATTTCGAACACTATTGCTTATAGTTTACTAAAAAGTTTGCGTAAATAGAATCAATAAGATGATGTTGTATTAACTGTGAATTGCAATATGAATACATGTACATGAAATAAAGTTAAAAGCGCCACTGCCTGGAATATGAAGTTGAACATCGAGGTTGCTAGACATGGCCAGACATCCCCGTAAAATTTATTATCCGCTAGCTAGATACATGTCGCCGACACTTGTAGCTTTTTTAAAGCTTTTCACACAGATTTATTTACACGACCAGCAAGAACATATTCATAATACCATTCTTCGTAAATTTTGTAAAGCTCTGAGCTATAGTAAGCGAAATATGAGCTTTCAAGTAAACTGAATTCGGGCAGTCGCTTCAGAAACACCTTTGGGCTTTTGTTTACAATCTTAGTTCCTCTTAACGCTCTTACGCTTTACACTGACTTTCATGCTTATTTAGGTATTTGTTTGCATACGCAGCAAGAACATAGTCAAAACAATATTCTTCGTAAATTTCATGAAGTTCTGGGCTAAACTTTTCAAAATATTAGCTTTCGACTAAACAAATTACACATAACAACACCAGCCCAGGACGGCTTTATTTAGCACGACAATGGTGTAATTTCATTGGTCCGTGTACACAAAGGGAATGGAATGTAGCTCTCGGGTGAGCAGACGTTAGTTTGGGGAGTGTTGAGCGAGCCATAAGAACGTCTGCGAAGGAGGCTATTTGAATGTATGACAGCAGCCATTTGAATGTATGACAGCAGCCGTTTGAACGTATGACAGCAGCCGTTTGAACGTATGACAGCAGCCGTTTGAACGTATGACAGCAGCCGTTTGAACTGATGACAGCAGCCATTTGAACGGATGACAGCAGCCATTTGAACGGATGACAATAGCCATTTGAATGGATGACAATAGCCGTTTGAACGGATGACAGCAGCCGTTTGAACTGATGACAGCAGCCATTTGAACGGATGACAGCAGCCATTTGAACGGATGACAGCAGCCATTTGAACGGATGACAGCAGCCATTTGAACGGATGACAGCAGCCATTTGAACAGATGACAGCAGCCATTTGAACGTATGACAATAGCCGTTTGAACGGATGACAGCAGCCGTTTGAACTGATGACAGCAGCCATTTGAACGGATTACAGCAGCCATTTGAACGGATGACAGCAGCCATTTGAACGGATGACAGCAGCCGTTTGAACGGATGACAATAGCCGTTTGAACTGATGACAGCAGCCGTTTGAACGGATGACAGCAGCCATTTGAACGGATGACAGCAGCCATTTGAACGGATGACAGCAGCCATTTGAACGGATGACAGCAGCCATTTGAACGGATGACAGCAGCCGTTTGAACGGATGACAATAGCCGTTTGAACGGATGACAGCAGCCGTTTGAACGGATGACAGCAGCCATTTGAACGGATGATAGCAGCCGTTTGAACGGATGACAGCAGCCGTTTGAACGGATGACAATAGCCGTTTGAACGGATGACAGCAGCCGTTTGAACGGATGATAGCAGCCGTTTGAACGGATGACAGCAGCCGTTTGAACGGATGACAGCAGCCGTTTGAACGGATGACAACAGCCGTTTGAACGGATGACAGCAGCCGCTTGAACGGATGACCACAACGATTCGAACGGACCGAACGGTTTGTCGTTTGCTTCAAGTTTTCGAACGGTTGACCAGAACTGTTCAAACGGATCGTAGCAAGCCTTCAAATGGCTTTCTCAGTACAAACGTTTTTCGATCCGGAGCCGTGTGAACGCAACGGTGTTTTGTGACTTTTTAGTGCCGTTTTCAACTCGCTCCGGACTCGTGTGAACGCAGTCTTGCATGAGTCACTTGTTTCAAGTTAGGCGTTCGAATGGTTTGCTCAAACCGTTTCGGTTATGCGTTCGAACGGTTTTATTAAAAATTCCGAACAGTATATCATGTTGTTTAGCTGTTCGAACGGTTTGAGGTGGCCGTTCGAACGGTTCGAGTTAGCCGTTCGAACGTTGTTCTTTTTTAACTCCGAACAGCTATTAAATCGTTTTGAACGGCTTCTGAAAGCGTTCAAACGGTTAGCGAACGGCCGTAAACGAACGTTTTTTTATGCCGTTCGCTAAAAGCGTTAAGGTACGTTTTCCCATGGAGAGTCACATTTATCATAAGCTTATCCCTACAAAACACTAATCCTAACTCGAAATAACCATGATTAACCCTACAATAGTGCGAAAGTTGTTTAATATGAAGCCCACCAAGACCAATATGTCGAAATAAAAATCGCTATTTTTGTAAGAAAAATGTTTAAAATAGCAACTTTGCATGTCAATAATAAAAGTCAAAATCTCTTGAGAAATCTCTGGATGGCATAGATACCAGAATACTCAGAATGGCCCAAAACGTCTTTTAGCCCGCCTGTTTATATGGAGGCGAGTTACCCGGTCACCCGAGTTACCCGGTTTGCCGGGATAAACTTTACGTTCTGTTTATATGGAAGCGAGTTACCTGTCAAGTTGTAATATTTGAGATGATTAGCATCAACAAAAGTGACATAAACAACGAATATAGAAAATTCATCCCGCTATGCCGAGTTACCCGGGGGAAAGTGTTTATATAGAGAAATATTTATCCCGCTTTGCCGAGATCCCGGCTGCCAGTGCCGGGCGAGTTACTCGTCTGTCCCATGTAAACACTGCAGTGGGAAAAACAATGTTTGTTCTATTGACCGAGAACTCGCCATGTGCCGGGTAACTCGCCTCCATATAAACAGGCCCTTAGCATGATCAAATAACGAACAGACAACTTTATGGTAAATAATTAGGTTTGATCTCCTGGGCCTTGGTGTACCTACTTCTCCCAAAAGAGATGGGTGCATGGATGTGTGAACCTCAGAACGTGTCTGTGACGTATTGCATAAATCAGTTAATTTCACGGTATGAAAAACCATAGAAGCTAACTGAAATATCAATGACTTTCCTGATCCTGTAGGCTATTAAGGGATAATTATTAAAAACATCTTACCCACTAACCAATTTCTCTAGAGCTTTGTGTTGTAAATCTTTCAGACAATCAACCTGCCTGAAATGTTTCTAAAATGAGATCGCGTGCCTCGCTCATCAGCAGTCTAATTTGATCACTATTTTGAACGGATGGGGTCAAATTTGATCCTGTTTCACATGATAAAACGCAACTACCAGACAATTCATGCAATAATCATAATAATATATTCCTGCTGAAAATGTGATTTTGTGAATGAAAAAGACATGTTTGTGATTGGTGGAAATTGACAATGACAAGCTAATGAATCCAGCCATGATATGGGGAACCCGGGACCCCAGATACGGCTGGAAATTGAGCCTATATGGTAATCTGTCATCTCTATCCAAGGGCTTTCAACTGGGGACGAGTGATCGCACGCGACGACATTAAAATTTACATTCTTTGCTTGTATTATCTACAGTTTTCAACTTTTGCAGATACAAAAAGTTAAACTATACTTACGTTCAGGTTTGAAACGCGTTTGGAACGTGAACGGAACACGTTTGGAACGGTGTTAGAATGCATTCGAGTATTTTCCGGAACGTCGGTTCGTCGTAAATTCGGATTAGGTTCATTTATTTCTGACTTTATATTTGATTGCCAAACACAATATCGGGCTGACGTTTTTCATTAGCATCGTTCTGTGGTTCTGAACTCGCATAAACCAAATTTGTAAAGACAAATTGGAAAAATTTTGTGAAACGTGAACAGGCTAAACAGCCCCTTCGATGCCGGAACGTGCTGTGGACGCCATTGCAACGCGTTCCAATATACGCGATTTTCGCTAGGTTACTTCTGAGCAGAATACTGTATACTACTAAATGAGGCTTAAGTACACTACATACTCCGTACACTACAGGCTATTTACAGGTATAGGTTCATTAGGTTGTATATAGGGGAGGAATTAAGTGGTGGCCCACCAAGTCCACCAACTACTTTAAACCAGAAATTTGGCCTGCAAAACGAAATCCTGATATAGCTTCACCCTGTCAGTATATATAAATATTCACTCAGTATATATAAATATTCACCCCTGATATAGCTTCACCCTGTCAGTATATATAAATATTTATATTTATAGTAAATAGTCCATGCACCAAAAATGTTCAGTGTGGTAGCTGCACGACGGTCGTGGAGAAGGCAAGGCTGCTTAGGCTGGGGATTATTACATGCATGACCTTAGACCTGATTTCAAGTAACCAAACAACTGCGGGAAACTTGCGACAACATGCGTGTCTGCACCTACAGTAACCATCTACATGTCGAGCAAGTAAGGTTGCAGGTTCGAACCCTGTCTGGTGATCAGAAATCTTAAATTCTAAATAATTGAGCTTGACGGATTTTTATGTCTGTTACATTACACCAAGCTCGCTAATGTATCACATGCACTATGTCTATATACATGTACAGTGTACATACAACTTATCATGACGCGGGAAAAAGTCTGTTTAAAGCTCAAAATTGCTCTCAAAACGCAGGAAATCACATTTTCGACACCCTAGAATTCAAAAATTATCCGGAGAAGCATGTCCCTAGACCGCCCATTTGGGTACTGCCCCCTAGTCTAAAATCCTAGATCTGCCACTGACCAGAATGGACAATGGGCCAAAATTTCTCTGGATCCCAAGTTTCAATAACACTTTATTCGCAAAATATTGCATTCGTTGATTTGCATAATAAAGAAGTTGCGTTATATGACCTTTTTTTGTGATATACGCTGTACAAGACGTTTGGTGGACATTCGTCAAGCTCAATTACTCAGAAAAGATTTCTGAGACCCCAGACAGGGTTCGAACCTGCAACCTTCTAATGACTGGTTAGACCCTCTAACCATTGAATTACTGAGGCTCAAGTGGAGAGCTAAGGTTGCAAATTCATAGTCATATATGCTCCTAAGTTGGTAGCGTTTGTATATATGAGATGTTGTTGTTAAAGTGACATAATAAGTTGTACGTATACATGTAGTGCATGCATGTGGTACGTTTGCGAGCTTGGTGTAATGTAACAGACGTTCGGTGGACGTTCGTCAAGCTCAATTACTCAGAAACGATTTCTGAGACCCCAGACGGTTCGAACCTGCATCCTTCTAATGACCGGTTAGACGCTCTAACCATTGAGACACTGAGGCTCAGATGGAGAGCTAACGATGTAGCGCTATGTCAGCAGCATGGATGTTTCTTTCTGTACCATGTTTTGTCAAGCCACAAGTCGCCCAGACAACCAGACGCGTGATATGACAAGCGACTTGAGTAAACGAGTAAGCGATATTATACTTTGATATAGGACTCCGCTCGAAACGTCAGTATTTCGTTATCAAAATTAATCTTGGCAGTTTACCCCCTTTTCACTTTGTTTTATCTAAAACACTGTCTAGGTAGTACCTAAGAAGAACGCACACAATGAAACTGTCTTTCCAAACAAACACAAGAATACATTGACGAACTCGTCTACGTTTCTAAAGCTTTAGGATTGGTATTGTGGGATCAGTGCCGAAAACGATCGGTTCATTTGCAATTTTTTAGTCTTTCAGCCAGTCATTTTCCAGTGTCAGTTTTAAAGGCCTAATAGGATTAGAATCATGACATCTTTTTCCCCCTTCATACCGCAGACAATCGGCTTTGTTAATAGCTCGTCCATGCTTCCAACGTTTAAATCTGGCGAATTTCAAATCAATGTCAGTGCAAATACAGTACATTTGTTTAAATATATATACTCTACTTCTCATTGCATGCAAGCTGAAAGGTTTTCTTAGTTTTTCACTATAACTGGTTCTTTCTGCAGTGTAGGATGTTCTGGTAGGATGTTCTAGAATTTTATTTTTTATTTTTATTTAGGTTTTGGAACAGGATTTGGTACAAGCGCTACAACAAGTAGTATTTTCAATCAAGGTGGAAAAAGTAACATATTTACAGGCGTTGGTAACACTGCAAACACAGCTAATAAAGGTTTTGGTACAACTGGATGTGCTGCAGGTTAGTCAAGTTTCTGTGCTGAATTGTAGCTATAATTATGTCGACAAAGCAAAGCTATTATAACATTTATGAACGGGGACATGTTATTTATAAGAATTTTGGGATGATATATTCACAAAAATTAACATTCAATAAATTATCTGCAACACTTTAAGAAGTCATGATTTTTTTGTGTGATTGAAATAATCTTTACTGTAGTACGATGGTTGCTTTATTGCATTTTGGTCTTGTTTTGTTTTGTTTTGTTTTGTTTTGTTTTGTTTCGTTTTGTTTCGTTTTGTTTTGATTTGTTTTGATTTGTTTTGTTTTGTTTCGTTTTGTTTTGTTTTGTTTTGTTTTGTTTTGTTTTGATTTGATTTGTTTTGTTTTGTTTTGCTTCGTTTTATTTTGTTTTGTTTTGTTTTGTTTTGTTTTGTTTTGTTTCGTTTTGTTTCGTTTTGTTTTGATTTGTTTTGATTTGTTTTGTTTTGTTTTGCTTCGTTTTATTTTGTTTTGTTTTGTTTCGTTTCGTTTTGTTTGGTAGTCTGCTTCTGTTTTAGGAGGATATCTACGGAAGCCGAGAAGGGCCTGTGTGAAAATATATTTCAAATCGGGAAATATATATTTCAAATCGGAAAATATATATTTCAAATCGGGAAATATATTTCAAATCGGAAAATATATATTTCAAATCGGAAAATATATTTTAAATCCCAAAATACTTTTCCAAATCCAAAAATATTTTTTAAAATCTGAAAATATTTTTCAAATTCAACAAAAAAAATCAAATCCGAAAAAAACCTTTTAAAAGTGCATATATCGAGAATTCCTACTAAGTTTCAAACCAATTGTAATCAAGTTTTCTGAAAAAAATTATAATAGGCATTCATATTATATCAGGGCCACAGTATAAACTACTGGATTACCAGTGACGTGTTTATGTTCAGACTCACAAAGTTTAAAAATAGACACGCTTGTGCGTACACGTATCTACTGTGTCAAACTGCTTGGACTGACTCTGGATGTGATCGGAAAAACCGTCTGAAATTTGTTTGGTTCCGAAGAATATTCTATTGTTACTTAACTTAGTTAACTAACATCGGAAAACCTTAGTAGATAGATACAAAAATGTTATATTGATACAAACTCATTTTTTTTGTGTCTGTGCTTTTCAAACATTTTCATGCATTGCTTCTTAAGTCTATATCTCTTTCTGTGCCATACCTGCAGAAAAGCCTCTTAGGTGTGCTGAGCCAAGACGAAATTTTTCTTGACCAAACTGAAAAATTCAGCTCGACAGTTCGACTGAAATCTGTTGTCTTTTGTGTAAATTGTGTGTTTTATATGACGTTTTATAATCTTCAGAATTCTATAAAATGTTCCCCCAAAACGCAGGAAATGCCACTTCAGAGACTCTAGATTTCAAAATTTTCCGGGGAGCATGCCCCCAGACCCCCTAGAAACCTGTTACGCCTACGGCGCTGTCCAAACTGATATTTATATTTCCAAAGACGAAATTTTTCTTTTTCTACAGGCATGTTCTGTGCTTAACAGTGGTAGTCACATGTACGCATTGCGTACCTATTTTTTCTATTACTTAACATGTTTATTTGTAAGCAGCATACAGTAGACTTGTCTTCAGAAATCAAAACAAAATTTTTGGGTTATATTTATACTACAATCTGTTTGATAAGTTTACACTCTATGTATGATCGAGATCGAGTCATGCTATAACATTAAAAATACCCCTAGAGTCAGGTACTTTTCAAGATAGTGCATCCAGATTGTTTAATAAGCTCCCATCAGAAATTAGAAATAATTCCAATTTTAACGTTTTTTCCAAACTTACAAAGGATATTTTATTTGAAAGAGCCAAGGACCGTTGCTTAGAAATAGATAATTAAATTGACATGCGTAGTTGTAGTGTATATCAATTACATAGACCTTTTAGCTTTTATATGACTTTTTAAACTTTATAATATTTAATATTTTTATCAATATTTTAGTCTTCAATAGTAATTTATAATTAAGTAATAGTTTTTATATAATTATTGTGTATATTATAGTATTGTAGGTTCTTCACAGATGTAGAGCTACACTGTAGAGATGCTGTGAATAAATCATTATTATTATTATTATTAATTTTATTGAAGTGCTTCATGTATAACGTGTATATTTTAACAACTTTGTTGTGTGTTTTTTATTGTAGCCTTAAAAGGACCTTTACGATTTGGAACTAATGTTTGTAATCCTAATGACGTATCCGTCATTTTGTCAGCGATATCTGTGCCAAACATATTTGATGATGACCGGGACACAATTTTGGCAAAGTTTAACAAAATGCAGGCTTTCCTAGGTGTTGGTAAAGGTTATTTTAACACTATCGCTCCTCCAATTGAGTTTGCCATGGAAAATCCTTTCTGTAGATTTAAGGTTAGAAGATGTCTTATACTAATTTATAAATTTATTCAGTGTTTTTTATTGGCTGTTGTCTTAGTTACTCGGGCTACCTGTGGTAGACCGAGTCTAGGTTTCGGCACGATTTTTTCTCTTCTTTTTTTTGGGTGTCACAATTTTGCATTTTTGCACATTTTACTTCCGCTACTATTCATACTTTGGTGAGTTGTTAGCCGTGTGACGGAGTGAGGCCGTGAGGCTTGTTGTAAGTTCCTTGCTCCTTTGCTTTTGGAGTTGGACAAAAAGTTGAACAGCTTTGCCTTTTGATCAAGGTGTTCTTGCACGTTGTTGGTAGATTTCGAAACTGACTGACTGACTTTGTAGTTTATTCACTTCTGTGAAGTATGCACCACATTCACCCTTCGATTGAGACTTTGCGCCAAGTGCACCGAGCCTGAACGAAGGGTGAATATGGTACATACTTCACACAAGTGAACGTGACTTGCAGTACGGCAAACAGGGGCGGATCTAGGATTTTTGTCACCTTAGTCCAAACTATTTGGGTTCTAGGGGGAATGGGGGGGGGGGGGTAATGCTTCTCAGAAATTTTTTAAATTTTGGGTCTTAAATGCTTTTTTTGCATTCTGAGGGCACTACAGTGAGGAAAATTTGCATTTTCTAAGTACCATCATGTCCAAAAATTATTTTGTCCAAATGGAAATTGTTCATTTTTATATTTCATTTGAGAAACAATTTTACAATTTATATGTTACAGTAATTGAAATAGCAGATTTAATTATTTTAACCAATTTTAATTATTATAAACAACAGATACAATACATCTACTTCAAATATTTAATAAGTCTGATTCATGGCTTCAAATATTTTATATGTAACTAATAATCATACTGCAGGTTGGACCATTTCACTCTATGCAGGAGCTTAAAACAGAGCTGTATAGGCAATTCCCAGATGCCTGAGACCTAAAACATTTAAATACTATGTCAAATTAAAAAACGTTGTAGGCCTGACTCAGTCTCTATACTAAGGGTTTGTTTACAAGGAGGTAGGGTTACCCTAGCCACCACTGGGTTACTCTAGCATGCTGGTTACCCTACATGTACATGTAGCTCTCATACATTTCCTATTTTTTTTTTGTTTGTTGTATTTACAAGGACACTAGGGTAACCCGGGTGCTAGGATAGCCTTATCACCACACTAGGGTTACCCTAGTAGCTGGTAGGGTTATTAAACTCACCTACCCGGGACAACTTTTTACTTGTACCAGGCTTCTTGTCATTAGTGTTTGGTAACGACATCTAATGGAGTTGACCCAGGGGTAACCCTACCTTGAAAACCAAACAGGCCCTAACTATGGCCTCTCACATAAAATAACATGATTATGATTGCCAGACCTCACTATCTATTTTATGAATTTATGAAGTAGTCTACATTATCCAATCTTGACAAAATCCTTTAGCTTGTATTTCAATTCTTTGCTACTTTTTGCTACAATGCTAGTCTCAAAAGCACATTAATATAAATAAGGCGATGACATGTTTCAATTAAGTTTTCAAACCATGAACAAATACAAGAATTAGAAGGGAAACCCTGAATGAATTTGAGCTACTTGCGCTACAAACACGTAGATATTAAGACTAGGAAAGAAAGGACAGCAGAAATATATTAATAAATAAGATTCTAACAATAATAAAGGTCAGTCACCTTTCATTTGAAGACATGCCAATCGTGGCGAAGGTTGTTATTGTCGTATTTAATATTTATAAATAACTAGAAAATAATTAAGGGAGAAAAATCTGCTTACTTGAGAGCAGCACGAGGTTTCTTCTTGTCATTGTTGGCGTATATTACCACGTATATCTCAGTGCCAAAATTCCTTTGAAGCGTCTTGCCAATCTTGGTAAAATGCTCGGCTTTGCGCAAAGCATCCTTCGCTTGTTGACCCTGGAGTCGACGGTATTAAACTTCCCGTTTTATAAATCTCTCGCAACACAATCTCGTCGTTGTCCTTCAAAGCGAATACATCAAGATCTACTACGTTTGTATTAGGCAAAGCCATGTTCGAAACGAAAGAATCCGCTTGTGCCTTGTAGTAAATATACGACCAGACTAGCGCAAGTTAGTCAGAATCGCCACTGATCAGTCCACAAATCAGTCGAGAACTACAAAGTAAAACGCCGCTAAACCAATCCGTGCTCTTCATAAAGAGCTATTGAAAAATTAAGCCAATCAGAAAGGGTGATACAAGGGGTCTAAATCCGTCGAGAAAGACAAAGAAATCCGGCGAACACCCGGCAAACCAATCACAGATCGCTATAAAGGCTAATTTATAAATTCAACCAATCACCGCGGCTGATACAATAGCCTCAAATCCGTCGAGAAAGAACAAAGTAAACCGCGCGACGCGGGTTAACATGCCGGTCGGCAGTCTCACCTAACGATTATCTCGGCGATCTCGAGACTGAGGGAAGAACGATACGATAATTATTTTTTCTTGCGAATTTTTTTATACCTTAGTCGTATGACTTATTTGACTAACGCTAAATCCGCCCCTGGCAAAGTACGTCAGTACGTACGTAGCTGGTAGCCCGAGTGAACGCCTGACCCAGGCGTCTTGTTTTTCTTTTAATCGAAAACTTAGGGTACAGTTTTTAACCCTTTCCTTTCGTAGGCTCTGGGTACGAGATTGCCAGGGTTACTTCTTTATTCACTTCCCTCACAATAACATCTCCAAAAGGCCCCGGGGACGAGGTTGTAACATCTGTTTTTAGACCGGTGCGTGGGTACACCTCACGATCACGTTGATTACTGTAGTGTCACTCATGAATAATGTTCTATATGTGCGCTAATAAAAAGCTTATGGATGTTGCTGGTGAACATTGTATCCAGCGAATCATTTTCTCTAATTATGCATATACAAATAAGACAATTTCCCAATTGTGTGTTCTGGCCCTTCTCGAGGCGTTTATACGGTAAATTAATGAGGGCGAGCACGGTTGGCGTGTGCTGTTAGGGCGCTGCCTCTTACCACTGCAGTGCAAAGTTAATCCCGGTTGGACGGGGTTAGTACTTGGATGGGTGACCGTCTAAGAATAACCCCGTTCTCGAGCTTGAGATTTACGTGAGTAGAGTTTAGTTCGTCTCTCCTGTGCTTCGAGTTTTTTTTGCCGGGTTGTCCGGTCCCCCCCTCCCCCCCCATAAAACCAACGCCTAGGTCTCATGGTTTTCTAACGCCTTCTTTATTTGGATGAACCAAGGTTCTCTTGGAAAATATTAAAAAAAACTAGGGAAAATAAAATTTACAGTACATAAAACACCAACAGAAAAACACGTTTTGTTTCATCAATTTCTCCGATAGCCAGAAATAAATTACTGACACAATTTATTTGACGGGTCTGTCAAGTTCTTTCATTCTTTTTTGTTGTTTTTAGGCTGTTGGGTACAGTTGTATTCCATCTGGTCCAGATTCTGCAGGACTGGTTGCCTTAACCATTGCTAAGAAAGAACAAGATGTAAAAACCCACCAACAACAACTCGTTGAAGCTCTACATAAACTTTTTGGAAGTAAACCAAATTTGGTTGTTTTTGTGGAAGGACTAAAACCTTTGCCCGAGGATAAGTATGTATCTTAGTTAATTGCATTTTTGGCTAGCGCTGTCTGTCTGTCTGTCTGTTTGTTTGTTACCCCAACGAAGTGCTTTAGCTCGAAGTATCAACCACTCCTGCCGTTTCCAAAAATACGGCTAAGGCAGAGTCCAGTTGACTATCACTCATAGAAAACGAGAATAAATTTATACAGACAGTGAAAAGGTGGTAAAGTTTTAAGATTTTTAGCAATGAAATACTAACATTTCTAGCGGAGCCTTTCATCAGAATAAAGAAATGTTTATATCTATCTATTTAAAACACTGCCTACGCAGCACTCTACTTTTTATAACAATTTTAGTATAAATTTACTAACAAAAGTTAATTCAATTTTTGATCATAACTTGTTCTTTGAGGCTACATTTTTAACGTGTATTTTATTTTGCATTTGATGTAGAACTGAAGTGGTTATATATTTGGTTGAAAGGGATGCCAGTGGTAATTCCAGACGTTTTCCTGCCTCTGGAGTATCGAACTTCTTAAATCAAGTCAATACCAAGGTACGTTGGAATGAATTTTGTATTTTTTTAAACAAATAACGTTGTTTTACCTTGTTGAAAATTATCTTTATAAATGTACACGATGTATTTGGTGGCTAACCATGCATGCGTTTACTGTCGTGGCAATAGAAGCGTTCCTAAAATATTGTTGCAATACATTGCTCAAGTTGAACAATTCATTTCATAAGATTCATTGACAACTTCCTGTTTTGAATTATCTTTTGAATTTGATTGGTGTTTGGCAAATAATCCTGTTTCTTATTGGTTGTTCAAAAACCAGAAACCAATCACATGTTCGACTCAGTTCTATTCAGTAACGTAATCCTTGAATTTAGTTACAACGGTGGTAACATAGTCCTTGAATTTAACTGGCATTTTAATCACACGACCCCTACTCGATCTAGCAGGCTCTGTGTGCTCCCTGGTTGTCGCAGTAGGTATTATTGGTACTGTGACTAAATCTGGTTCAGCCTCCTGTGGTGGCACAGTCGTGGTATTCGGGGTTGGTGGTACTGTGGCTGGATGGTCTAACGTATTCTCCTGCGGTTCCTCACTTGGTAGTTCATTACTGGGCCCAGGCATATCCTGGGCCGGATCAGGAAACTCTTCTGCATCTCGTTGGCTCCAGGTTCCTTTGACAATTTCAAGTGTCTCCGATTACGCCTATATATCCGTCCATCGGCAGTGCGTACTTGGTAGGTGCGAATTCCCACTTTCTCTTGCACATCAGTTCTAACCCAACTTTGGTGTTTCTTGGTAGCTTGAAGGGGCTTGACTCTCACTTTATCTCCAACGGACAGTTCCCTTGTTCCCGGTTGTAATATTTACTTCGCTGAGATTTCTGGTTCTTCAGCTGACGACCTACATCCTTAGGCAGCTTCGGTTTCAACAGGTTGTTTGACATTGGTAGGAGTGTACGGGTCCTTCGACCAAAGATTCTTTGGGCTGGTGAGCTGCGAAGACTTTCACTTGGAGTGTTGCGCCATTCTAATAATGCCAAGTTAGCATCTCGTCCTGACTTAGCTGCATTGCGTAACAATTTTTTCGCTATCTGGAAGGAATCTCTGGGAAAATTAGAGGTTCTCGGAGTTATTCAGTGGGATACTCCAGACATATTGGACACTTGGAAGTATACTCTTGGAGATCCTTGTCCATTCCTGGCCAATAGATGATTTCCCTAGCACGCCGTAAACACCCTTGGATGCATTGTGGGATGACTAGGCGTTCACCCTTAAACACTAGTCCTTCTTGTGTAGAAAGTTCCTCTCTGAATGTAAAATAGTGCTTGAGGCTCGTGGCAACAGAGGTACTCTTTGTTGGCCAACCCACTTTAACCATAGCTTCTAGTGCCTGCATGGTCTCATCACTCTCCATGGCTTGGCGAATCAGTGCTAATGATTTATCTGGAATAGACTGATACTGGATCATGTCAATGCTTTGAGTGTCTCTCGCTGCCTCGTTCCACAGTAGATCCTCTTGGTCTTCTGTACAGCTTGGTTTCTCGGGAGGATAGCTTCCCTTGTTTGTAGTGGATATCCAGATCAAACTTCTGTAGCCGTAGTAACATTCTCTGAAGCCTCTTTGGGACATTAGGAAGACTCTTCTTAAATATAGTCTCCAAGGGTTTGTGGTCTGTCTCCACCTTAACACGTCTGCCATATACATACTGCTCAAATCGCTCCACTCCAAAGACGATGGCTAGTATCTCTTTTTCAATTTGCGCATTGTTTACCTCCGTTTGGGTTAGGGCACGAGATGCATAAGCCACTGGCTGGCCTGCTTGCATTAAATAGGCCCCCAAGCCTTGTTGTGATGCATCATATTGGAGCTCGACTTGTTCCTCTGAGTTGAAATACTTCAGAAGTGCTGGTTGCGAGAGAATCCCACTGAAACACGAATGTGGGCGTGGGTTCGTATCCCACTCCTGACACCATGTAAAGTTATTTGTCAAGTCAACTTTAATATTACTAAACCGTATTCTATTACATATATATGAATTATGTCAGACTCCGACTGACTAAAAGCAAAAGTGTCTCTCCACTCAAAACGTAAACAACTTATATATGGGTGGCTCAACACTGCCGCTGGCCGGAAGTCAGAATATCGTTACACCCTTAATATATCCAAAATACATCTTTTGATTGACACCCATCATTGTCCTCGTTGGAGGTAAACTAATTGCATAAACTACTATCACTTTAAATGAGGCTAAATGTAATTTAGGCAAGGTAAAAAAGGAGTCAATGCTAGTCAGCGGTCACTCATAATGTGTGGGGGTATCCCAGCGCTCATCGAAGTCTTGTCAGCGTGCAATTGGTCTGAGCTTGACTGGTTTTGCGCGCGCTATTTATTTAGTAGATACTTTGGGATTTCTCGCTTTGCGCTGTGTTGACCCACCCACCCACCCACTCCTGATAGAATGCAAGGTAAGTATATATTTCCACTGCTTTGACAGTGTGACTGGTGCCTGGAGGTGGGCTGTGGCGGGGTTGCCATGGTTACCTCTGATCAGGAGGTGGCATCCCCCCTGTGGCTTGGCACCAATCCTCCAATAACGTCAATTGGCAATCTCTTTTTACTAATCGTAGCTTTTCCTCTTCGAAATTGAATAGACTCAGCTTCAGACACTTGGAGTGGAAAAAGTAATAGCCAAAGCAGGTTTAACAGAAGATCAACTGAATTGGTATCTCAGTAACCCTCCTGCAGGTTTTTATATACTATAATTTCTATTTTAAACATCACAAATTAATTTATCCAATTCATTAATAATTCTTATTATATGACTGTCACGTGAGCGGTCTTAACGCGACTTTCCGGCAATTTGATTGGTTCCTGAGCGGTCTTTACAAACCGGTAAAGACCGGTCATTACGAAAAATGAAAAATAAAATCAGAAAATTAAGCAAGACAAGCTGAAATAGTGTTCAAATTTCATGAAAATGAATTCACCGCTAAAAAATTTAAACGCGACAGTGTTTACGGTGACTGAAAATGTTTTAATTGGTTTACAGTTTTTGTTGAAAGTCGGTTACTTTCGTCTTTGCTGCTTGTACTCTCGACTTTCAAATAAAACTAAAAAAACGTTTAAAAATGCTAGAAGCGCGACCAGGATTAAACATATTAAAGTTTGAAACGTTCTCTGGTCAAAGATATTTATTTCTAACAAGCTTTCAGCTGCCAGTCTGCAGCCTTCGACGGGTTAACACTAATGAGATAAAAAATTACAAAAATTACATTAACATTTGCCAGAACAATACCGGTTTTTACTTAAAAAGTAGAGTATAGTGTTATATGTAGGCGGAACTATTTATCTCTGTGTTGTCACTGTAATGTAATTGTAAACCGTAGCTGTAGGCGTAGTGTGTAATCATCAACCGTAAGAGTAATTTTTTATCTCATTAGTGTTAACCCGTCGAAGGCTACAGACTGGCAGCCGAAAGCTTGTTAGAAATAAATATCTTTGACCAGAGAACGTTTCAAACTTTAATAAAAAAACGTTGGCCATATAATAAAAACCTTACTAACCTCGCTTGGCTGGTCTTTACGGCAAAGTTATCCTACCCTTGGTCTTTTCGCACAAAGCTCGCTCTTTCGTCGCTCCGTCTGTACTGAAAGATTGCGGGCATGATAATTTTGCCGTAAAGACCTCCCACTCGGTCAATAAGTTTTTAATAAATAAAATTATAAAAATGAATGTTTAATATTCTTTTAGATACGGTAAACTCGTCATGATTTACATAAACATCGCAATCGATTTTCTCAGCTTAAACAGCTCATATCTTAAAGATTGTTGATAAACTTGAATAATCAGATACGTGAATTAGATAAGTCGTAAATGCTCAAACAGTTTAGCCACTCATATTGTATAGTGAGAGCAACATAAGTAAAGATTAAATTCATTGTATTTGGAATTAATTAGTTTAAGAATGAAAATACCTCTTAGTAAATAATTTCTTATTTTATTATTTTTTTAGGAATTCACCCAATATTGTGGGAACAGGCAAGAAAAGACAATCCTCAGTCTCACAGGTGATTAATATACCACGTTTTTTATTGTTTTCTTGGCAGTTAGGATTTTTTGGAATGTCTGCTGATTTTGAGTAAGGTCAACGACCGTTAGCGTCGGTCATTTTTTGTGCCTGGACCTTCAGTGCAGTTACATACGCGCTGCACGTATGATATTCGTGTTACTCTGGCACGATCTTGGCAAATATATCTTCCAGTGATCTGGCTTTGAAGGTTTTTGATCATTTTATATATTTGTTTTTTAAGACTTGTACCTGTTCCAATTTTGGGATTTGAACAACTTCACAGTAGGATTAAATTTCAACAGCAAGAAACAACTCTCCACCAAAATGCACTTGAGGTAGTATTTCTTTCATCACTGTGAACTATTTAAAAATAATGTACCATTATTACACATAGTCAATCTCGAGAGATGGTCTGCACGTTAATATGCAAACTTGTGCACGGTGAAGATTTTAGGTATAATGAAGCCATCGTCCAATAGCAGCGTTTGAGTTCAATCACCCAACCATGTTATTCAAATATTAATAAGCGAAAAACAAACGATTTGTGCACAGTAATGGACCGTCTCAACATAAAATCCAAGCTCATTAAAGACCAGCCTAGACATAGGCTTTTCCGTGGCTGAGCTGTGGCCTATGGGACTGGGAACTAAATTCGCTTCATGACGTAAGCAGAGTTAATGCTCCGGAAAAGCCTAGTAGATTTGCCAAATCCCAGACCATTGTATTTATTCATTTTTCTCACAGTTACAAGTCTTACAACCATCGGCATCGAGCCACCACTTAAATATCAAATCTATATTTTACAACCATAATATTAAGTTAAAATTTTATTCAGCAATTGTCCTCTGATCGATTCCTATCAACTTCACGCTCTGGATTCGACTCAACTTCACGCTCTGGATTCGACTATTAGACACATGAAAATATGACATCTTTCAAGCATAAAATACTCCTGGCAAATATATTACCATTTCAGAATCATCTTCAGAGAAACATCAACAGAAAATCATGAAGCATTGGCCACGCATGTGGCGAACGTTTACATTTATACACTCACGAGTTCACCTTCATTTGACATAAAAATGCATTCGATTCGTTCGGGAAATCAAATAACTTTCACAGAATGCCAGGAATACTCGATTTATATCGTAAATGCTTCAACAATACCTTGAACTTCCATTAACTCGACAAAAATATCAATAACTTGAGATTTGGCGCCACCAACTTTGAGAATCTAGAGTGGGGCAGTTTTGGGGCAGTTTTGATTGGGAAATCTACTAGGCCTTCTATTTCCCGTTGTCTCTCCCCAGTCCTTTCGGCCCAGGCCCCCAAATAGGAAATAGAAGGCCTAGGTCTAGGCTGATTAAAGACCCTTTGAAGTTTGCCAAATTTCCAGACCATGCATATTCCGACTATGTTTTACATGATGTATTATTTTTTAGATCTTGTCAGATGATATAGCGACCTTGCAACAAAAACACACTGAAACCATGACAAAGTTGGCTCAATACAAACGACGTTGCCTTGATTTAAGTCACCGAGTGTTACAGGTATTTGGAATGACTTTTCCTTATTATTGTTGGTATTCCAGTGCAGTATTTGTGGTAAACTTGATTTTAAATATGGCAAACTTGATTTTAAATGTGGTAAACTTGATTTTAAATATGGCGAACTTGATTTTAAAGATGGCAAACTTGATTTTAAACGCGGTAACTTGATTTTAAATGTGGTAAACTTGATTTTAAATGTGGCAAACTTGATTTTAAATGTGGCAAACTTGATTTTAAATGTGGTAAACATGATTTTAAATGTGGTAAACTTGATTTTAAATGTGTGCACGTTTTGGGGGGTTCATGGGACGGAAACGTACCTGATGTTGCCATTATCTGATGTTTAAACGTAGGTTATTTCAAAACAAGAAGTAAAACGTAAGACTGGTTGTTCCATACAGCTAGATGAAGAGGAGTTAAGGTAATGTTTTTAAACTATATTATTTGTGTAACGACTGTGTCAAGACAGTGTATTGACAATTCTTATTCTTTTTAATCATAATAGTTTTTGGTTCATTCTTGTGTTTAGTTTTAGGGCTTGCTTTTTTTAAATATTTAGTGAGAGTTTTTCTGACAAGATATATTTCGCTTTTCAGGTTCGAATTTATCACTTTGTGATACTTTCCAAAACTGTGAAATAATGCATGTAGCTATTTCTTTTGTTTGACACTTAAATTTTTTTTAAAATTCAACTTCAGTGTATAACACTTTCAATTGTCTGAGCAAAATGAAAACGTGGTAAACTGCCGAGATTTTTAGAAACAAAATACTGAGTAAATGCATAAATCTATGTTATAATGGAATAAACTTTGGAATGTGTAATAATGGAATAAAATTGTTTTTCCCCCCACAGGATTCAGTTAGAATCAAACTTAACAGCATTAAACGCACCAACTCAGTTTAAGGTCAGTCAAGTTTAATTTTTGCAAAGTTATTATACCTTCAGTTATGGGTATACTTTTGCTTTTTTATAATAATCAGTGTTTAAGGTTGGTGTTCGAGATTAGACGTTGTGTGAACGTTATTTGAATGTCATTATAGTTTATATGAGGTGAAGATTTCGTTGGCGTGTTTTCTAATGAACAGAAGAGCATGTCTGGAACATTCACTGAATATTTCAAGAGAATTTGTTGTATAATCTAGGAGAAATTTGGGCTCTAAGTATAAGAGTGCCTTGTGACGTATGCAGATGAGAACAATAGATTTTAGCATTCATTAATGTTCTCGTCTGCATATATACGTCCTATACTTTACCTTTAAATATAAGCTGTTTAAGCTAAGAAAATCGATCGAAAAGTTTGTGTAAATTAGGATGAATTTTTGCATGGAACGTGTTTCGCAACATTTACGTCAACGCCGTCAGCATTGCGAGAACAATTGCATGGAAAAGTACAGGATGTAACATAGCCTGCGCGCAGGCTTTCTTCTAAGATAGTCACTCATTAACGTGTCAGACATCAACGGTGAGAGGCAGGGCTCTAGCAGCACGTTCTACCTAAGCCTGCGTGCAGATACTTGTTTACTTCTATTTCTTAATCCCTATAGCGTCTACACGCAGGCCAGTTCTACCCGTGTCATTCCCATTTTACGTATTTTCTAATATTTAGGGACGTCTGAACGAACTCGTGGCTCAACTTCGCCTTCAACAGCAAATGGCTGGCAATCCACTCGATGTTCGTTACTCAATGGAAAAGTCAATGCAAGCTGATCTCAAACAAGTATACATAAATCTTTCTTTTTATTTTATTATGTGAGGATAAAGAGTAGTTTGATGAGTTTACTTACCGTTTATGTTGGCCATGTTTTGGTGATGCTGCTGCAGTATACCATGCACAATTTAGGATGAATGATTTTGTACTATTTGTACTAAAATATTTAAATCAACGTTATCATATATCACTTTTGTACCCGATGCATTTTTATTAGAGTTCTGCGTCACATTGTCCTTTCTATTTTGTAGCACTTACAAACACAACAACAAGGTTTAATGCACCTAACTGATGTCATACGAAGCGATTTTGAGGACTTAAAAGTAATCCAGCAAGGCCTTGAGGAGCATGTACCAAGACGATAATTAAAATAGATGGTAAGAGAAAGTTTGCTAGTTTAAACAAAAGAGAAAATAAGGCCGTTGTGTTACAGTAGTGCTACAAATCAATTAAAAAACAAACGATATGGAAAAAGATGCGGTGTATACCTATTGTGATGTCTTATATGACAATAATATCTGTATGTAATTAATAGTGATATAAATACAGTTTAGTACAATATTATATCACAGTCTTTACTCTTATAGACATTAAAGAAGTTGAGCACATTTGTTTTCCTTCGTGTTTACACTTTTTCGTGTACAATTGACGTCCAATGGATGTCTAATGTATTTTAGTTATACAATATCGTGACTTCCGTATGCATTCTCATTGGTTGTTGTCCGTGATCTATTAGAGGACAAATGCACAGATTACGTCTGATTTTTGTAAACCAATCACGGATCTCACTGCAATATCACGAGCCAATGACGTTGCTTGATTAGTATAGATCATGGATTTATTGTATAAAACAAATAGATTCCATTTTGCCGTTCAGTACTATATATAGTTGCACCATGGACAATGGAAGGGGAACTGGATAGGAAACTTAAAACGATGTTACGAAACCGGAAACGATGTTTGCACAACTTGCTATGGTAATTATACACTTTAAGAAGCTAATGCACCTAACGGTGGTCCCACATGGCCAGGATCAGCTATTGCTGAAATTAAACAATTAGCCCAACCTCGTCCCCAGGGCGTTTGAAGAAGGAAGCGAGCAGGCCGATCAAACGCCCTGGCAAAGGCTGGAATCACGTGAGAAAATATTCCAATATATTGGGGAAAATTTTCCCGCTAGATTGACCACCGGGCTTCCGGTCGTATGTACGTCCGCTTAAATATTTGAATGAACTGAATTAATTAAATAAGCCGTTGTACAAGTCAACACAATTTATTGTCTCTACGAGAAATCCAACATGCTAAAATAGCTCAAAATAACCTTAACACACTGAAATAAACAAAATACACTTGCCTGGGTTGTTGTTTGTGGCGAATTTGCGATGATATGTTGGTTTGAAGAGTTTCGTGATTGCTGCAGACCAACCCGTAATAATAATATTGACGGGTTATTATACCATAGCAAGTTCTGCAAACACCGTTTCCGGTTTCGTAAGTTTTCTATCCAGTTCCCCTTCCATTCATTAGGCACTTTAAGATTCAGACAACGGACTACGGTAAAAAGTTTAACAGTGCTATTAAATGGTGGTGTATTTATACATTCAAATTTCAAGATACAATTATCGCACGGACTCGCCTTGTTCTTAAATTCTTGAAGAGATACACTTGTTCAATCTATGTTAGTCGCGAGAGTAAGGTTAAGCTTTCCCAAGGCTTCTGTAGTGATTCAGGTTCCGCGGTGTCTTTACAACGTAAAAATGCTTTTTCTACGTTGTCAACAGTCACGACGGCATGAAAATTACTCTTGGGACCGTCATTTGCAAAAGTTCTTTGTATATGACATAAAATTCTATTGTTCAAACACGTTGCCGTAGTCGTAGTCGTTGTGTTTTCTTAAAGTCCCTAATATCTATGGATGCACCGTGGACGTGACAACATGCTAAGAACATCAGTGACTCACTCACCTCAGCGGCTCTCTCCTCCACAGAGGTTTCCGAGCCTCGGCCGCTCGTGAGCCACTTTTTTGTTCTTACCACGTTTGTGACGTCATCTGTGCATATTTATAACTGACGGCAAAATGGAATAATACGTAGGCAGTGGAGTGGTATGTTCTATTTAATTTAATTTATAAAATAAGCGAAACAAAAAAATAAATTAAGGTTGGGGTATTTTTGAAAGTTTAACTTCCCTGTTCAGACCGGACTGAGTGATGGGACACGAGCACTGAAAGCCCGTTTGTTCAGATTGGTGGTACCTGTAGACCGCGAGAGGTTTTTCTTCTCCTTTGCCCCTCCCTTATATTCCAAAACCTTTGGAGCCAGGTTGAGATTAAGTTATCACCGGAATGACAGGATAAAAACACTACACAAGAAATATTCACTATAGCCAGGTTTTTGTATAATCGTTGCTATGCTTGCGTTACCATCCTTTTTCTGGCTCGGTGATTAGAGCGTCGGTGTAGTGTACTTATAAGTAATACGGGTCTGATCCCCATGTAGAGCTCATATAAGTTCGTTACAAACTTGGATCGCAACAAGCAATGCGAATACGTCTTCATGTTGACTTGGTGGAATAGCTTTGAAATAATATTGGTGGGTTGCAATCAATTTCCTGAGATTTAGAGGACAAAGTTACAGCGGCCATGCTGTACCATTTAATATAATATTCTTTTGTACCTACCAACCAACATGGCCGCCATGACGTAACGTGCAATCCTATCAATACTGTCTTACTGATGCAAGTTTATTACTAGCTGTACGTAAAAGTATAACTTTCCCATGAAACAGCGCCCTTGTCGGGGGTCGAGAATACAATATATAACGTTAAATAAATAAATAAGTAGTTTTCTTTAACAAAATGGATTGCTCGCTTTTGTTTATGGGAAAGGTTATTTCGCTGGCTTCAAACTGACATTTTGTCATAATCGGATAACCTTTTGATTTAAATCTGATCTAAGGTTAAGTTATGCCACTCTGGAGCAAGTGAACTACCGGGGGAGTAGGGTACTCTCTTCCGCCGCCATCCCCGGGGAAAATGTTTTTATGTCCTTACGTAACGCATGGCACGTTGGGAAACCGGCTCAGTGGCGTGACATTGTGGCAAGGGTGAAAGCATAGGTTTGTCAAAGACCAAAATTGTCAAGAAGGATGGACTACATCTTGCTTCTGACAACTGTTGTCATTTGTTTGGTGGTTAACGTTTGTAGCGATGCCAACAACGACGTCAACGCGGCCACTGACATCTCACGACTTTTTTTGGGAACCTTTGACATACCGTGGAGAAAGTCGGCAAGAAAAGCTCGCCTGCGTGCTGTGCCATCGTATATGAGAAAATTGTACAAACATCAAAATCCAAAGACATCGGCATTCTCGGAGGTGACGTGTATCTTTAACGTAGGTAGGCAGAAAATGCAATGGGATTTTTGTTATTGTATGTGCTATTATTGAATATTAGTGTATTTGCTATATATAAGTTGCCGTTGCAGTTACACCTATTTAAAATACATTGATTGTTGTGTTCTTGTTTTAGATCATAACTCTTCTTCACTCAAACATCTTTTGCTTACATTTGATTTGTCCAATGCTGTGAAGTTGCAAGCTGCAAGTCGCGTGAAATTACGATTGTTTAAACGTCGGTCAAAATTAAGGGTAGATAAAGATTTCTACTACATTCACCTCTTTCAAGTGTTTTCTTTAGATAACAACCATTCGTCTGTTGAAGATAAAATTCTTATCAGTTCTCGTGTTGTCGACAACCGGCGTGGTGAATGGTTGACATTTGATGTAACATTACAAGTTCAGAAAGTCTTAGATTCAAAATCTATACGTTTTCTGCTTGATGTCAAACCACTCAGTTTACGGAGCCAGCTAAAGCCAGTTACTATAGGAAAGTTGGGCCCAAAACGACCCATGCTTTTGGTATTTTATCAAAAGAAGTTTTCCAACAACAAGAGGAAATCGAAACCGATCAAGCTCGATTTCTTTGCAGCTGATGGGACGTCGCGATTCCCCAGGGACGTTAGCGCTTCCTCTGCTGGTACCAATAAATTCTGTCGTCGTCACCATCTCTATATTGACTTTCGAGCTTTAGGCTGGGAAAAACGAATCATTGCTCCTCGTGGATATTCTGCTTATCACTGCCGTGGTAAATGCTCTGTAATGTTAGGTCAATCAATGAACCCAAGTCCTTATTCTGTTATTCGAAATCTGTACAAAGTTTCTACACAAAAAAACGATATACCAAGTGCTTGTTGTGTCCCTACGGAACTTAAATCTACAAGTATTTTGTATTTCAACGAAAACGAGAATATTGTACTGAAAGAATTTCCTGATATGTCTGTAGCTTCCTGTGGTTGTAGGTAGTTTTAGTAGATGTGACGGTCGATAGAAAATTAGAATTTAATAAAGTAACAAATTTAAGTCTGCTGGTACAGTTTGGATTTTCTGTAACACAAAGACTATAGTCCTTTAACATTTGTTATACAGTTCCTGTGATTAATTCATTAAAAACCTGTGCATGAGATCAGAATTTCTGACGGTTCTTATAATTTTGTCTTTTAGCATAAATTGGTGGGTACAATCAATCCCCTGAGATTTAGAGCTCTAAGGCCTGCGCTAAACGTCGCACAATAGACGAATTTAATTCGAATTAACTTCGTGGGTAATGCGACGTAAATGCGACGCCGAATTTCAGTCGAATTTAATTGTTTTTACTTGGACTCATGCACGGATCCTGAAGACGACAGCTTCTTGAAAACATGGCACCGAATTGTTACAGACAGAAGAGAAACATTTAATTCGACGCGACGATGATTCGTCGTGTATGTATGTATTAAACTCGAACACGCATTATCGTCGCAGTCTGACTCAGACGAATTTAATTCGTGTGTCGAATTTAATCGAGTTATACGTAGCAGTTTGGTCGAATAAAATTCAAACAATTAAATTCGTCTGAATTAAATTCGTCTATTGTGCGACGTTTAGCGCAGGCCTAAAACACAGGCACACACAGCGGTGGTTGGTAGGTACAATAGCATCTAATATAATATTCTTTTGTACATACCAACCAACATGGCCGCCATGACGTAACGTGCAACCCAGCAATTCGTACTTTTAGTAATAGATCGTTTTCATCTGACGTCACGGCGGCCATATTGGTGTACCAAAACAATGAAATGGCGGCCATATTGGTGTACGGTATGGGAATTAGCTCTTTCTTATTCAAATATTTCGTATTGTTTCACCACCCCAATGGGGCCACCGATCACGTGAGTGAAAACGATCTATAGATAAAGCATGAGCAGCGATCTGTATCTGATTTACAAGGCGAGCTGCAAGCGAGTCGTAGTAAAACAGATACAGATCGGCTGCGAATGCTTTATCGTACTTATCAAATGGACGCAGCTAAATAGCCATGTTTTCAAAGTTTTTCAAGTTGGAGTGATTTTAGCTAAGTAAATTGAGGAAAAAGTTTATGTAGATCAGGACGAATCTGTATGCGATATACAGATTTGATTAAATATTCATTTATTTTGAATTTTGTTCATGAATGTTTAATGAATTTGATAATGTTGGTTAAAATATGACTTTTTTGAACTGTAAACCAAATGTCTTCGTTTAAAACATATACGTCTTGTTATAAATTATCGAACACGCATGAAACAGTTTGGTTCTCACTTGAATATCAACGAAAGCTTTGAGAACCGTTCAGAAAATGGCCGCCGAATTAACATTCTTTTATGTGCATAAAAATATTTGCCCTTATGACCTCGTTTTGAAGTAAAAATTATTTTGAATTTCCCACATGAAACGCGTTCATAAGGTAATTTATATGCATATAAAAAAAATTAATTCGGTGGCCATTTTGGAATAGGGATTTAAGATCTACAACGTCAACCTCGACGACGACATCTTTAAATAAAATAATTATTTTTGCAAAAGAAAGAGAATGAATAATTTTCAGTCTCCAGAGTAATCTCAACACCCTCCTCGTTCTTTATACCAGGGGCGCCGGAAGCTACTTAAGGCGGCGGGGGCAATATAAAAAGAGCACTTTTTCTCAGCGTTAATTTTTGCACGTGGGAAATAATGTTCGCCAATTTTGCTCCTATAGCATAAAATAACCAAAAAGCATAACGGTATAATATAATGAATGACAATGTATTGAGAAAGAAAATTCAACGACTGAATTGTACATATTGATGCTACATCCCTACTTACATTTTAGAAAACATGGCAACTTTAATGAATCAGAAAACACCTGCCAAGTGAAAAAAGTCAGAACGAGGTTGAGCTGTGTCTTGTGCCCAGGGCTTTTTTGAAATTGGTAAGGTGGGAAAAGGTTCTGGCATCGGCTGTTGGAATCGGCATTTTCATTAGTTGCTTGCTTTTCTTAAACATTCCTCGTGAAACATATTTATGCATAGTTTTGTGCCAGTTATGATAAAAAAGCTTCAACCGGACCGCCAACGGGAGTGAATAGGACTGCCATTACAATGAACTTCTCCCACGGGGCTGCATTACTCAAGATGAATTTGCATACTAAACTAAATTGCTAATTTATTACACCCAGTATTTTTGGGTGCTGTGACTAGCCGATGCCTGGTAATCTGCACAGTAAAGGTATAACAGCGCTTAATATTTTACTTGCACTAGTGCGGAATAAATATTGCTGATCTATAACAACATAGTCAATACAGATATGGTCTGGAAACTCGGCAAACTTCAAAGCGCCTCTAATGAGCCATAATTTTATGTTGAACCATACCTTACACCGTGCACATCCTTTGTTTTAGGTTTATTAGTGAATTGAAACATTGGATAATTCGTTCATTCACGGTTCATTATACTAAAATACCATGGGTTCATTGACGGTGCACCGTGCACAAAAATGCATAAAGGTGAACAAAAAGATAAAACAAAGACTTTAGCTGAGTTTCCAGACCATATTTTGAATGACTATGATGACAACGAATGGCATTAATGTGGGGTGTACCAAGCGGGGAGGGGAGGGTTTGTATCACTTTTGTATACTGATAGAAAATTGCCTCGTGTAATATGACCTTTAACCCTGGTTTCCAGTAAGATCGTCCCAATCGTAAATTGAAGCGATCCAGAAGTTGCATTCTTCCGCCAGCGGAATTATTAATAATAGGTCTATTTCTATGGCCGTGTTTGTAGACGCCTACACCATAGTCAATCGAGATATGGTCTGGAAACTCAGCTAAAGTCTTTGGTCTGTCTTTTTGTTCGCCTTTATACATTTTTGCGCACGGTGCACGGTCACTGAACACATTGTATTTTAGTATAATGAACGAATTGTCCAATAGCAACATTTCAGTTCAATCACTCAACCGTGCTATTTAAATATTAATAAATGTAAAACAAAGGATGTGCACGGTGTAAGGTACGGTTCAACATAAAATCCCAGCTCATTATAGGCGCTTTGAAGTTTGCCGAGTTTCCAGACCATATCTCGATTGACTATGCCTACACATGGAACTATCAAGACTATTAAGCTAATCAATATTCAGTTTAAGCTAATCAATATTCAGTTTGCATGATATAACAATTACGCAATCAAGTATTTTATTTTTTAATTACTTTAACTGATAATAACACACAAAAAGATACATATTTAACAACACAGCGTGAGCCAATTACACGATCCCGAGTTTGTGTAAACAAAATATTTCGGTGGGCTTTCCATGTATATGTTTGTTGCTCAGTTCTAGTACGGAGAAGCTTACAGACAGATTTTCTATGTAATTCTCAACCAAATTAAACCTAGTCTCCCTCGCAGCTGTGTACTAAATTAAACCAAAATTGTTAACCAATATATATTAAACTTTAAATTTTTTTAAGAAAAATTTTTTTTTAATTTAATTTAAGAAAATTTGCACGTGTATGCGCAACCTCGTACCCAGGGTCTTACCTCCGCTTCCCCCATCCTCGTACCCAGGGTCTTACCTCCGCTCCCCCGCCCCCGCCCACCGCTGCGGAAAGACCCTGGTTAAAGCTGGTCACGTGGCTCCCAGAATCTGGGTGCTAACAAACTTTTCTTGTCAGGGTCGGGTGGTTATTTTGAAAATTGTCGCAGTACCTTGGGGGCAAGAATAAAATATCGAGGAAGCTCATTGCGAAAATTAAACACTCCATGGATCGGAGAACAATTGCAATCTGGTATTAGTGAAGGAACAATTCTGAACTTCGACCGAAAGTCTTCCGTCGTTCAATCCGACGAGCAGCAAATTTAAAGAGATTTTATTCTTCGAACGCATTTCTACAGTCATCAGTGATCTGATAAATTATAGCCGCCTGAAGATGGAACAGAGAGTTTCAAATTTTACTGTACGTGGGTTTAAATTTCCTCACTATCAAGACTATGCGAAATTCACAAATTATATTTGGTTAACAATCGCTTGAACCTCCATTCGAAAGAAAGTGGAAATTATCTCACTGCATCTCTTGCAACGGCCAACACTCGCTGAGAATACATATACAGATTCAATTAACACCTTTTGCTTGCAGCTGTCAACAAAGCTTTAGATTCTTATTCTGTGCTTTAGAAATTCCAAGAGGTTAGTTGTTCATTACATTTACTATTCTAAATCGCATCAATGCAACAGTTTCGTGCCGTTTCGTGCAGCGGCGGGTGTATAAAGTAGCCGGCACTTATATTTCAATTGTATTGCTGATTTTTAAAACGCTAACCCTTTAATAACATTCATCACAAAAGGAGCCACATGCAAGTTCATGTTATCAACTGTTATTTGTTAGCCTCAGTTTTATTAAAGTTGTCTATCAGTATTCAGTATCGCGTTTTACTTACTCGTACGTGTTAACATTTTACAGTATTATTATATCGCTCGCTGCATGAACGTTGTTGCTTGTTCAATGTTTTTCTTGTCACTCATGTCTGTATTAATAATACAAACAGAACTTACCACTCAACCAGCGCGAATGTTACCGTTCTATGTTTCCTAAATTATGGAAAATACTTCGTTATGAACGTTAAATTTCGAAAGATCCAAATTATTGCATGACCACCGTTCAACTAGTATATTTTAGTAAATATGTTTATATTTCGCTTCAGTCAACATCGTTCTTGAGACTTTATAAACAGCTCAGGCACATTTGTATTACCTTTAAATATTACTTTGCTCCTGTATTCCTTCAGAGCTTACTGATACTGTCTACTCTTTGTTTTTTAGGCAAACATTTCGTACAAACAACGCGCAACGAAACGCTTGAAAACATTGACAGTTGGCACAATATTAAAAACAACAAAGGCGAAGCGGCGGGACACAAATGACAAATCACACAAAACGGCTAACAAAAAATTGACGGTGTATGAAGGCGCTAATAAACTGAAGAGATTTACGTCTTATTTTACTATTCCAAAGAGCCAATCGAGACTTTTAAGCGGCCTTCAAGTTCAGGACGGCGAATTCTGTTTCTACATGTACACACGGTTTTACATAGACGGCCGGCCACCATCGCGAAAAGCGCTCTAAAAAATCTTTGATGGCATTCTTTGTTACAAGCAAACAAGAAACATAGATACATTGTATAGACATTTATCAAACACGCTAGGGTTGTTGGCACCTTGGGTTTCGACTTTGAAGGTTAAATTTGAACGTTTTTCGGTAGCCATCGCAAGCGCTTCGAATCTTGTCAAACATTCACGCTAGGCTTTCCCTTGAGGTTGCTATGCAGCGGATACTTAACCGTGATTGGCTAGCGATTAACAAACAACCAATGAACGCTCGCGTGTCAAGTGCATAAAGAAACGCCCCTTGGATACAACAAAGAACCGCTTAAAATATGTGTTCGATCGCTCTCTTGAAAAGAAATACAAAGCAAAATCCGAAGTTTAACTTTAAAAGAGAAGACTATTCACACTATAATCTTTTTTCTACTTATTTAATACATCTATTAACGTGTTAGTTGTTGTATAATGTAATTACGTTCGTGTCTCGTCGTGACATATCTAGGTCAAATTATAACTTACGACTCTGTGATGTCATTTTATTATTCACAGCTTTCACTGCGGGTTTTATAGGTATTTACATAAGTAAACAAAAGCTATTTTACTTCTCTACTGCACACAGTTTTAAGCTTAGTCATGTAGAGAGTTCTTCCAAACGACCCAAACAGGGGTTCGTTTCTCGAACTGTTCTTTCGCACTATGCAGCAAAAACTCAAACAGTAATGGATTCGACATCGAGGTCAAAAAGGAAGACAGAAATAGCTCCAGTCAGTCCAGTAACTGTGTTGAAAAGGAGAAAGGAAGAAGCAAACACTGTCACTGAGTTATCTGATGATGTTTGTCTGTTTTGCCAAGCTGAAGAACCCAGCGATCTGAGTAGCGCCAAGCACTGGAAAGACAAATGTTAAATGACATTAGCTCAAATAATATTATTGATAGAATACAATCTACTATCAGTAGTGATCAGGACGAATTATTAGACATGAAATGGCACCATTCATGCTATAGTAAGTTCACTCATCAAGGCATGCTAAATAGGCTAAATAGGCTTAAGAAAAAACAAGAGGATGTTTCACAGGTAGCAGACACTGCTAGGCATGCCTTCCAGACGTAGCAGACATGAACATGCAATAAATTGGGAAATGTGCATGTTTTGCCAAAATAGTGATGGTAAAAACATGCGGAATGTATAATGACAATGGAGCTGTCTGAAAAAATTATATCTATGGCAGAGCGAGATCTGGTCATGCGAGTAAGGCTAGCTAATATTAGTGACCTTGTAGCATCAGAAGGGAAATATCATATACAGTGCTGGGTTAAGTTCCAAAGGAAGGTAGCTAAAATAGAATCAGGGAACACACAAAAAAGAGATCACTGCCTTGATAGACTTTGTGCTGATATACTGACAGGCCTGACCTCTGGTCATGTGTATGACATAGGAACTATCTGGTTTTACTACACCAAAATGTGTTTGCATTAAAATATTCAGCTTCCCCAAAAATACACAACAAGAAGAAATTCTTCTTATGATGATGTCCAAGAAATACTCGGGGAAAGGGCAGGTTTTGTTCAGCCCATAGATCCCAAAGCTCATCTCCTTATATACCCCAGTAGTGAGTCTGATTCTACTATAGCTCAACATCTAGCATCGATTATACAGGTAGATGAAGACAATCTTGATGACACAGATGAACTTGTTCCCTTGCAAAACAGCTCACTGCAAGAAAGTCACTGGGCTTTCATCCTGTAGACTAGGCCGTTATCAAGGCATGACCGTTGATTGAATGTGGTTATTTCAAACTATGTTGTTGACATACACCAATAATTTGCAATGAAAATGCCACAGGGTGTGTGCCTCATGGAACCTAACACAAAACTAATTTAGCTAAAAGTAATTTAATGTTATGGTATTAACTAATAATTGGCAGAGTAGATATACAGTTATTTATGTTAAAAGTGCAGTGTCATTTATAGGTTGGTATTTCTGTGGAATAGTTTTGTTTACATATTATATGTACATTACATTCAATATGTGGTCTAAAAAAACTGGAAACTTTCTTACAACCTCAACAGACAATACCTTTCAATCCACCATTGAAAATAAAACACAACATTATTATATACATCAAGCATCACACACAGTGGATGGTCTCTGAAAAAAGAAAACCTCCTGTATGACCAACAAAGAACTGTGATCTTGAAAATTGGGAACTTAACTGAACTGCCAACTTGGAGCACCATCATGTTAATACAGAACTTAAATATCTCTATCAAGTGCTAACAAGAAATGGTTAGCAAGAAATGTTGACTCAAAACCTCTCAGAACTCTATCAATTATATTGGCCCAGCTTTGCCTAACATCAAAGTCAGCCATATTAAATAAAGACTGGAGTGTAAACAAAGACTACCAAACCAAGACAACTGCATGCAACTGAAAAGAAGCGAACAGAAAAAATCAATTTGTCAGCACCACCGTCGTTTCTTATGAATTTGGTCTACATCGGAGCAACAGGTCGTGCAGAAAGAACATACGCCCGTACTGCTCAAAAGCTGGATATAAACTGGACATATTAAAACATTATGCCATTTTATATGGAACAAGAGTACAAGACAAGCCTCGGAAGAGCAATCTTCAAACGACACTTACACAGCATTTTCAACATAAATAACTGTATATCTGCTCTACCAATTGTTAGTTGATAATTTTAACATATACTTTTAACTAATTTACCTTTGTATGATAGTATTAGAGCGAGCATTCCATCATAAATAACCTTTCAGGTGTATAAAAGCATGACGGCAGTGACACTTGCAGTCTTGTTCAACATGACAGGCTGTGGCGACTTCGTTGCGAATTATTGTTGTTTGCTAAACAATATAGGTTGAACCGACTACACACGATCAACAGCCAGGCTTTGATAAAGTACCTGGCCTACGGGAAGAAAGTCTAGCGACTTAAAAGCCATGCCAAGCTTCAAATCCTCCACTCGCAAACAATCGAACATGATCGAAGTTAAAATAATAATTGCACTGAATATTCAGTCGTGTTGTCAAAAAACAATAAACAACATTAATCGCGTCCTTCTTACGTTATGTATCTTCTCAACTTACCTTATTTTAGTGTTTTCCATTGTGTATTACTGCGACAAAAAGCTACTATATCTCTTGGTGACTCAGCGCCATGTTCATTTCTGTTTTCTTTTGCCGTTGCTAAGACTGTCAAAGGGCAGTCAAGGTCATGACATTTTACACGTCTTGATTGGTTAGCACTCTCAAGTTAGCCAATCAGCATTTAACAACTGCTGCATGGCAACAGCGAAGGGGGAGCCGATGTCGATTTCGCAATGGAGTCGGTGTGCGCAAAGTGGCTGTAGAAAACTCAAAAATATGAGTATTAAAACTCAGAATCACAGGTACCAACAACCCTCACATTCAAGGTAAACACTATTGGAGGCTATTTAGCATTGTTGGCAGCTTGTAACAAAAAATGCCATCAACGATAACATTTTCGGAACTTGGCCGGCCGTCTAACAGTATCGCATAACACTGAGGAAACCGACGTGAATAAACATCGATTTAGGCATGCAGTCTGGCTTTCTTGAGAATTATTAACGCACACCTTGTCTTGTCACAATAAAATAATCACATAAAAACATTGTCTTTGTGTGATTCAGTTTAGCCACGTTTCTAAATATCCCACCCCCAGTAAGTTATATTTTTGCCCTCGAAACACGTGACCAGCTTTAACCAGGGTCTTTCCGCAGCGGTGGGCGGGGGCGGGGGAGCGGAGGTAAGACCCTGGGTACGAGGATGCGCTTCCCCGCCCCCGCCCACCGCTTCGGAAAGACCCTGGTACACTCTGGTCACGTGCTTCCCAAAATATGGGCAGTACAAAATAAATTTAGTGTGGGTAGGGTGGTACAAAAAACTTTCTCGATTTACCGACCGGAGTAGTGTTTATACAAAATGCAAAACATCTGGCCAGATGAAATGTCACGACTCACGAAAGGTGCACAACGGCTTGGAGAAACAATCCGAAACGAGATATAATTTAATAAGAATGCCAAAGTCTCAAAGATCAATATTTTGCTGGCTTTGTAGCGCTGGCGACATGTGTTATTTATTGATGGGAGAATATTCGTTTTAAGCATTTGAATCGCGAGGCTTTTAACTGGACGTATTCACTTAAATATAACGGCAGCTTTCACGTGTGGTATTCAACAACGTACAGGTGAAACACATACGTATTTTATTGTTTATATTGAGAGTTTGAAACAGTCTTCCATTTCATTACCACTGTGAGGTTTACTGTGCTGCGTTGTTTTGACCAGTTCTCATGCCGACAAAATTATGGTCAGTCATCCACGAACATGATAATTGATAAATATATTTGATATAAAATGCCAATTTTCAAGTTCATTTTAAAAAGGTTAGTCGATATCCGTACCTATTATATTTTAAACAATTGGCGAGGGACTATAATTTAATACGACGTGTTATTATTAATAGTCCGAAAAGCGGCGGGTATTAGGTTGTTGCATTTAAAACGATCAAAACTAAGAGATACGTAACAAGTTAACTTGAACGGGGGTTTCTTTATCGGACAAGAAGTTTGTGACAGCAAAGAAGCAGAAAAATCGATAAGACTCGCTCACTTTCTTGAAGTATACTGAAAGTACTATTTCTTTAAGTAAACAACACAGCGCATTCAGAAATGCAGACAGATGACAACAAAGGGTCGACATTTCACCTTTGCCTTATTAAATGTGTCTAGTGTCTTGCTGTACCATTATAGAATGATCTTGGTTTCAAATATTTTACTATTTTAGTACTGTTTATTTTTTTTTATTTGTCGTACGTTGATTAATACTATTATTCGATATTTTAATATACTTTGCCGAATGGAGGAGCGGCAACAGTTTTCGTAGTGGCGTATTCATATTTCATGATCGAGCGACGAAAGATCAAATTTGCGGAGTAACTGGAGTTTATATAAATAGAAAAATGATAATAAGACATCGATTAATCGACTACATATTGTATAATTTAAGCACCCAGGTTGACGATTATTAAACGAATGGGAACATCAAAAGCTTTCTTCATTGTAAACTTAAATAAACACAGCGATTTATTATAAACTAAAAACAATAGCTGTCAAAACAACTTGTTTCAATTTTAAAATCGTATCACCGGTTTAACAATTCATTTCAAAATCTAATACCAGAAAACAAAACAAGATACGTATACATGCATTTCTTCGACTATTCCAGCGAGGTCAAGCCACAGAATAAATACTAAGGTCAAGCATTGATACGCAGGGGACACTCCCACAGTCGAAAATGTTGATAGACGACACGTGACCAGCGTGTACCAGGGTCTTTCCGAAGCGGTGGGCGGGGGCGGGGAAGCGGAGGTAAGACCCTGGGTACGAGGTTGGTGTATGCGTAGTGGGACGTCACATGAAATTTTATATATATCCTAATAATCATACATGAAGTACTTTGTATTTTTAAACATGGCCGCCAAAAGTACCTGGCACATTTTTACGAGTTTGAGTCGTTTTGGGCTGGTTGTTATGCGCTCAAGGCAGACAACTAAGTCTCATTCTTTGTACAATTTTACGAACAAGCTATTAATTGATCGAAGTGAAGGATTTGGTGGACCTTTTGGTATTAACCAGACCAAGAATTTATTGAGTTTGGAACAAAGACGTTTTGCACACGGCTTGAAAGGCGGACAAGCTAAACAAAGCAAAGAATTTCGATCAAACCAAAACATTAAAGCAAAAAATGTTCGTTTAATTGATCAAGAAGGTAAAAATCTTGGAATCATGTCGTTGGACTCTGCTTTGGACGCAGGAAAAACAGCAAATTGTGTTGTAGTTGAAGTGGGTTCTTCGTCTGGGCCAGAAACTATATGTAAATTAATCAGTGAACAGCAACTTTACGCCAAAATGAAAGAAGAGAAAAAGAAACACACGAAAACTAGCAAGACTAAAGAAATTAAAGTGACTGGAAAGATAAGTGAGCATGATCTTGACATAAAGCTGAAAAAGATAAGAGAATTTCTTCAAGGACATAACAGTGTAAAAGTTTTTGTTGCTCATCGTAGACGTCAGAATACAAGTTTGGATGATAAACAAGCTGTTCTTGACAACATAGCTGAACAAATTAGTGATCTAGGTTGTCTTCAAGGTGAACCAAAGACTGTCGGTAATGGACTGAGAGGCATGTTCATTCCACATCAGCATAAGTGATCAGCTTGTCAAGTATAAACTGTACAGTAGAATAGATTAAGGTGAGCTGTTTACACAAATCTGCATTGGTTGCATATCTAGATCAGATTGCATGCTGAGGTTGTCAAAAATCTATATAAATTACCTGATAATGACTTGCCTTCTATGCAGAGCTAGATTTGACACAATGCCCTTGTTGAGGTCTGGTGGCATTTTCAAAAAGAGTTTTTGAATTTAAATTGAACTCTGAATTATGTAATTTTCTCCATTTTCAGAGAACTTTATAATCAAGCAGTATAGTATTTGTGTGCAGTATATTACATTTTTATATTGAAATTAAAAGAGATTTGCAAAGGCTGAATGCCATATAAAAACAGTTCTTAATAATTTTTCTAGTTTTTCGTGATTTTCTAAATAGGAACCTGTTTAGGCCAATTTTTAGGCTCAACAGGTTGTTATATAATGGCGTTTTTTTAATTTTAGCCCATGTACAGTACATGTTCTTAATCACAAGGTTCTTCTATGTGGGTTTTTACTGAGGTATAGCATTCAGCAATAATCTAGTAGATTTATTTTTTTTTGGGGGGGGGGGGTATGGTACCATGGTGGTAAATTCCACGCAAAACGTTTTTTTTATTATTATTATTCTTTATTTAAGGAGGATAAGTTTTTCAGCAGAGCTGGTGGGGTCCTCAATTTACAGCTAAGACCTATAGGTGTTGATTTTACAGAAGGGGGGAAAACCGGAGAACCTGGCGAAAAACCCTCGAAGCACAGGAGAGACCAACTAAACTCTACTCACATGAGTCCCCACCCCGAGAACAGGTCTAACCCTGTCTAACCAGGCTTAACTATTGGTGAGAGGCAGCACCCTAATAGCACACACCACCCGTGTTTGTGGTACCCAAGAGAATTTAAAATGATGTGCATGTATTATGGAGTCTAAAGAAATGTTATTAAGAAAGTGTATGTATTAATAACCTAATGTTTATTGAAAGCAGACAATAAAGTAATGTACCAGTGCATGGAAACTGCATTTACTGTAAGTCTACTTTCAAAAGTTTAAACAACTGCCACTGTTACCATGGCCACTGTAAGAAGGAGGATCAAATCAGATTTTACCTGTATTAAACACATACAATAAAGTCCCACTTACGAGCCTTGGGTTTGTACTGTTTGTACTGTACAACTTTGTACTGTACAACTTTGTGTTGGGCTCGTTTCAAGTGGGCTACATGTATTTAACAATTAGACGATGAGCCTGAGTTGTTTATGAGCTGATACTAGTTGATGAGGCACAGCTGAGTTGATGACTATCATACTATATATATATATATGTGTTTTTTCTTTCTGTATTTAACAGGTGATAATGGGAAGATTAACAGGTGATAATGGGAAGGTTAGCATGTGTTGTAGTAGCCCATACATTTTTTTGAGGGAAGATGGACTAAGTGTTATATCTGTTGCAGCTAATATCCTGAAGGTATTTTTGTTAACAAACAAGTAGGCCTGTAATTGCGTAGGATTATAAGCATGGGAGTGATAAATGGGATTTTAGGGTTTGATTTTAGTAGTATGTCTTTTTAAGTTACATGTATGTATTCCTAAATTAAAGTTTTGTCAGTTCTTGCTGTACAAGCTGTCATTAGTTGTTAATGTTTAGAAAAACTACAGTGCAATGAGCTTTAGACTTTGAACCCACAACCTTCTTAACGTTACTGTATATTACCAAAACCGATGATGCGCGGCATATTAGCCGAAAAAACACGTCATGATTTCCGCCCAAAACATTCACGAATCGGTCAGGGCATTCCTAAACGTTTTTGGAGAAATCAAAGTGGAAAAATGGACCAATCACGTTTCGGTGATCTCACGGTGTCAATTTCAAAGGCTATTGATATGGATTCTATATGTAACGTGAATAGTTGAATGCCAAAATATTTTCTGACTTGAACTTCTATTTGTTGTTATATTGAGGTTTGTATTTCCAAAATGTTAATGAGGATGACGTCAATGTAGGCATTTGTGTGTGTTTTTTCTTTTCTTATGATAAACCGCTTGAAGATTTTAATGAAAAATATGATAAAATATAGGATATACTATTCAACATGGGAATTGGGTAATATTTCTGCTGTAACGGAACACTGCGTATGCAAATTATGCCTACATAGACGTCATCTCATTACCATTTTGGAAATACAAACCTCAATATAACAACAAATAAAAGTTCAATTCAAAAAATATCTTGGCATTCAACTATATAATCCACATGCAGTAATATCATATTTGGGTTTATAAGCACTTTAATGTTTTGGCGGAAATCATTTTATTTTGGTCGATGCCGCGGATCATCGGTTTTGGTAATACCACATTGAGCCACTAGAAATTAGATGGCAGACCAAGGTTGTTTACGGTACTTATAGCGAAACGTAACGACAGTTTGTACAGCAAGAACTGAGAAAACTTTACTAACTTCAAGCTGAAAATCCTAGACTAACTTTTTCCATCCTGTTCTTTTTTTGTAAATAGTGACGACAAACTGGTTTTATATAGGTATAACTTAAGACACGAAAGTTGTTAGGGCTGTAACATTTACAATATTTATTGGCAAATCCATTCATTCATTCCATTCATTCATTCATTCATTCATTCATTCATTCATTCATTCATTCATTCATTCATTCATTCATTCATTGTAAAGTCCGCCACAGGTTTAAAATGTCATTTTCCCATTTTTTCAAGAAACCGTAGGGAGTCACTTTACGACCATGCTAAGCAAAGCAAAACGACTCATAAATGTTATTTAAAGAATGTAAGAATATCCCCATGCACGGTTTTACATAAGTATCCAACAATTCTAGTAAATTCTCTTATCAATATATTTCTACATCGTTAAGAAAACTCCCACACAATTCGTAAAGATGACGAACATTTTGAACTGTTATCATTCGTTGTTCTACTTTTTAAAGACCAGAAGACAAGAATAGTTTGACGCGGAACGAATTAAGGCGCTCCTCGTCTCCAGAATACTGTTTGACGCGGTACGAAGACGCTCCTTCGAAGGTTAGTATTGACAAGCTTGTTGTAGTTTAACGAGCATTTGTTTTCGTGAGACAACTTTGTCTTTTACTTATACCATGCCTAAAATAAGGCTAACACTTTCGTTTTTTTTCCCTTATTACTGGCAATAAGGTAATAAACAGTTTATGGAAATACATTACTGATATAAGGCCACATAACAAATCAAATAAAATTCAAAGGAAAGTTGACTACTGCATCTTATACATTAAATATTATATTATATTATATTATATTATATTATATTATATTATATTATATTATATTATATTATATTATATTATATTATATTATATTATATTATATTATATTATATTATATATTATATTATATTATATTATATTATATTATATTATATTATATTATATTATATATATTATATTATATTATATTATATTATATGTATACTATACTATATTATACATTAATATAATAGCAGTAGGGTAATGGTAATATGGTAATAAGGTAATAAGCATTTTAACAAACTATATACAAGTATATACATACAATACATCCATATAATAGCAGTAGGGTAATGGTAATATGGTAATAAGGTAATAAGGATTTTAACAAACTATATATACAAGTATATATATGTATATATATATATATATATCCATATAATAGCAGTAGGGTAATGGTAATATGGTAATAAGGTAATAAGCATTTTAACAAACTATATACAAGTATATACATACATACATCCATATAATAGCAGTAGGGTAATGGTAATATGGTAATAAGGTAATAAGGATTTTAACAAACTATATATACAAGTACAAACATACAAGTCATACATATATAAATACATTCATATAATATAATTAGGGTAATGGTAATATGGTAATAAGGTAATAAGCATTTTAACAAACTATATACAAGTATATACATACAATACATCCATATAATAGCAGTAGGGTAATGGTAATATGGTAATAAGGTAATAAGGATTTTAACAAACTATATACAAGTATATACATACATACATCCATATAATAGCAGTAGGGTAATGGTAATATGGTAATAAGGTAATAAGCATTGTAACAAACTATACACAAAGTATATATATACATACATTCATATAATAGCAGTAGAGTAATGGTAATAGTAATATGGTAATAAGGTAATAAGCATTTTAACAAACTATATACAAAGCAAAATACATTCATATAATAGCAGTAGGGTAATGGTAATATTTTGACAAACTATTATTATATATTATTCACATCTACCTAAAATTGACCCACAGTCCTTTGCGTGCAGTAAATATTGTTCTTGCAGAGATCAAGATATTTCATTGTTATTTGAGCTGATTTGAGGTCGCAAAGCATTTTGGTTAAAAGTACTGCCGCCATCATTTCCGGTAGTACCGTCAATATTTATCAGAAGCAGAAGAGTTTGTCTGACTCTGTATAAATATTGTATAAATATAATAATGTAGAAATATTGAGTATTTCTGGATTTTTTTTGATTTTTGATTTAAAAAAACCCAACTTCTATCGACGTTAAAAATTTATGCACGTGCCTTTGCAATTGAAAGACAGTAGAAAACCACCAATTTTCGTCGTTTGGAGTAAAAGCCGCGGCTTATTTTCTTCCTATTGCTTTTATTAAAGATAAAGTAACCTTGTCATGTGTTTATTTGGCCAATTGTGAATAGTTGAAGTTAAATGTTCAAGATAAATTATTAAATCTTCCAAATCTTTCGGAACCCTTGCCACAAGAGTCGTGTATACTCCAATAGTAAAAAAAAAAACACACAAAAAAAAACAACCGACCGCCCACCCGCCTTTTGGTAAAACAAAAGGACGATCACCAACTATTTTTTTTTTATAATAAGTGGCCTTATGTATTACTGTAAACAGTGTAATTTCGCATGGAATATCAAATCTCTATTCCGCGTCACCAACAAGTGATCGAGCTCAGAGGAGGGGACCGAAATAAAATGGCTAAGGAATTCGTCTTCGTAATACAGCAGAGCCTACTTTTTTCTTCCTCACAGCAAAGAAATAAGGAAAAGAAGGCTCTGCTCGCAGGGTACATATTAATAAGAGGAGATTACACATTCACTTAATTCGTGTAATAAAGATTATTGCTAAATGAGGCAAGTTCTTTTTCAAACGAAGTTTCTTTCTGCCATTAAATGTCTGTGCTAAAGGTGCTGTTACACGATGCGATTTTTGTTGCAAGTTGCAGCAAAAAGTAGAACCCATCCAACTTTTCTTGCAACTTGCAACACGACAAAAATAACAAAATGCAAGTTGCTACGGGGTGTTACACGGTGCGATTTTTTATGCAACTTGCAACATTCAGTGGTTTGTTGCAAGAAAAATCGCATCGTGTATTAAACAGCACCTTAAGTGTCTGGAACTTTAATAATTGATATTATCCAATTTGTGCGTGGGGCTGTTTACATGAGCCGGGCTAGCCCAGCTAACCGGGCTGACTCGCATGTCACGAAATTATTTTCTCGGCCATAGAAAGAGATTTTAATCAACGTTAGGATTTGTTTACATCTAAACTAAACCAATTCTTCTTTGTATATTTAGTTTATGCGAGTTTCAAAACCACAGTGAGATCCTAATCAATCGCGTGAGCTCAGTTAACCGGGCTAGCCCAGCTCATGTAAACAGCCCCTATGATACGCATCTGGTTCTATATGCCGGCTATCTTTGAACACGGCTTTGAATTAAGCGTCTGAAAGTGTCTATATGTTCGTTTAAGTTGCGTAATTCATGATTTCCCATGCCAATACATAAACAGGCCAACCCACAGTATACAATGATTCTTAATTTCCCCTGTGGATTATGAATGTATATATATATATGTATGTATGTATGTATATGTATGTATATATATACTTGTATATATAGTTTGTTAAAATCCTTATTACCTTATTACCATTACCCTACTGCTATTATTTGGATGTATTGTATGTATGTACTTGTATATATAGTTTGTTAAAATCCTTATTACCTTGATTACCATATTACCATTACCCTACTGCTATTATATGAATGTATTTATATATGTATGTATATACTTGTATATATAGTTTGTTAAAATCCTTATTACCTTATTACCATATTACCATTACCCTACTGCTATTATATGGATGTATTGTATGTATGTACTTGTATATAGTTTGTTAAAATGCTTATTACCTTATTACCATATTACCATTACCCTACTGCTATTATATGAATGTATTTATATATGTATGTATATACTTGTATATATAGTTTGTTAAAATGCTTATTACCTTATTACCATATTACCATTACCCTAATTCTATTATAAAATCCTTATTACCTTATTACCATTACCCTACTGCTATTATATGAATGTATTATATATATATACTTGTATATATATAGTTTGTTAAAATGCTTATTACCTATTACCATATTACCATTACCCTAATTCTATTATAAAATCCTTATTACCTTATTACCATTACCCTACTGCTATTATATGAATGTATTTATATATGTATGTATATACTTGTATATATAGTTTGTTGAAATCCTTATTACCTTATTACCATATTACCATTACCCTACTGCTATTATATGGATGTATTGTATGTATATACTTGTATATAATGTAGTTTGCATAATATAGTTTGTTGAAATGCTTATTGCTTTTATTGCCAAAATAATCTGTTATCTTACACTACTGAACACACACTGATATTCCTTAATAAGGCAAAAACCAGTAATAAGGCAAAAAAAATAAAAGTGCCAGCCTTATTTTAGGCATCATTTGATTTGTATCAAGAGTATATATAATCTTTATTACTATATATATTGAAATATATTATGGTTTGAGTACTGGCGAAATTATTAAACGTAGTTTCTAACGTTTCGAGCTAAGGCCCTTCGTCAGAGAAAAACGTAAAGAGTGTAAACCAACAACGAGCTTATATAAGAAAGATAATCATCGGATAAAAAGTTAGCAATAACAAATTAATGAGATGCGAAAAAATTAGCCAATCAGAGCAAAATAACAACAAATCGATAATGAGATGTGAAAGACATTTGCTATTCCCGCTGTCGATGAGCAAAAAAAAAAGAGGGGGTGTAAAAAGGATGAGCGAGAGTAAAAAATAGATAAATTAAGCGAAAACGCTGTTTATGTCCGCCCTTGCTAAAAACAACTGCGTCTTCAGAAGTGTTAAATAAAAGAAAAACGTATATATATATATATATATATATATATAAATAGTTCAATCTACAGACACGGTGTTTCGCTGTACAACAGCTCATCAGTGTAGCTTGGAACAATCTGAATGAATTTCATCAATTACTTATACACATGCGATTGTCGGTGACAACCGCATGTGGGACAGCATCGGTGAAGTACATTCAGACAGCGTGAAGTGCGCATGGGCCCAGAGTGCTCAAACTTCCACAAGGGTAGTGAGCGTTGCATTATCGCTAATAGGTACCCACGGCAACTTCACAGAGTGCTCAGGCTCAAGGCTGAGGCGTTTTGGAAGTCATTAAATGTGCTTCAAATATATTTAATAATAGTCAGTTTTTTCATGATGTTTTTTAACCCAGTTTCAAAGATGTGGTTTGAATCTCACTTGAGTCATGCAGCGATAATTTTTTCTGTTGACTTCAACAGGGTAAAAACATGACTGCTGGGGAAGGGTTTTTTGAAAAGAAATTTTTCTTTATTAAAAGTTCGCCATGAAACATTTTTGCCGTAATTTGTTTGTAGATTCAAGTAATATATAGATCGAGCGATCGAAGGCCTTTGTCCAAGAAAAACTACCGCATGCTGAGTACACCAATCTTTTAAAAATTCTCATTTGCATATTTCTACACTACCTACGTATAGCACACTACTTTTTGATAGGGTAATAATAGCCAGAGGCAGCTGGGTTGTCATTTATATTTAAGCCTCGAACTGTTCATATATAAAAGTTACAGCTAACTTACATGCGTTAATTTGGATTTATTGCAGTTTTTGGGTTAGTTGTCAACAACTAAATGTCTAAATACACCATGCACTTAAAAGTTTGCGAGAACTTAATAAACAGGACAAAGTCCTACATAAACCGAGTAGTTCGCCTCGTCTCGATTCGTGCCTTACTTGAGTCGCCAGTTTTTGCATTTTGTCGTAAATAAAATAGACTAAGTTTATGCACAGAGGCATTGTTTATACAGCGTCTCCGTCGTAGTTTCCTCGTATAAAGCAACCTTAATTATTAATAAAATATATTGAGGCTGTATATATGAAAGATACCAATAACATAAAGATGGTAGGAAATAATCGCTGATTTATTAAAGTTTTCAGAATAAATAACTGAAATGGGAAAAAAAAATGCACCAACTGATGAGTAATCTTCAACATTTTTTTCAACGTACTTGACTAACTGTTTTGTTTACACAACGTTTAAATTTTTTATATTTGAAAGGTTATAATGCACGTGTCTTCCGTCGTTAATTGCCAGTGTACCGTTAATTAATTATAAAGCTCTTGATGGAAAATTTTCACTTCTAGCTGACGGTTTATATACTTCTAAAATCTACTGTATATTTATATGTGCAGTTTTTTTCCAACAAGGAATAAACAAAAAGATCTGCATGGTGTGATATGCCACTTCAATGAGAAACGAGAGAATTTCACTGACGAAATATAGGCCTTAAAACCAGGTAGCAACAGAGCAGAGAAGGTTAAAACCAGCGTATACATGAACGTTAAGTCTACCGGCCCCTTTGTATTAATTTCGGGTCATCTTCTATATGTGTAAATATTTGAAGACAGTACGCAATTACAAATTTCAATAGATTTTTACGCCAATTTCAAGCAAGCATGCAATTATTATTTTCAGAAAGTCCTTAAATAGCTCAATTTCCATATAAAAGTCCCGAATCCTATAAATACGATTAAACTTCTAACCCTAATCTTATAACCGTAGTGCTAATCCTAACCAAAAAACTATTATTGGATTGGTTGCTATACTCATTGTTATATACTATGGTTTAGAGACTATGCATGTACTCCGAACACATATGTGTTTTTAAACCTCTCCGTTTTAATTCAAGCGGAAATACATATATTTGCGTCCACACGATCGTTTTTGTGTCGTATTTGCGTCAAGGCCGAAAACGATCAAAAGTATTTGCTAACGTTACGGCTATACACGTTCCGTTTGGGATTGTTTTTAAAGGTACCGTATAAAAGGTACCAACGATGTTATTCGTTAGTTGCTTTCGAGAGCAAAGTATTTGCAAATTACACTGTTCGTATTGTTTACTTCTGGTTGATTAATTAAAGGTGACGTACAGTGCGTTCTGCGCATGTACGAAACTAATGTTTACATCTTTATTTACAAAAAACATACTGATACCTTATCCAAGATTGTAAGCTTTTCTTACTTCCTCTTCATTACTTGTACCCAAAACAAAACATTTTCAGGAGAAATAGAAGAAATCCGAAGAGATATCCTCGCCGAATCACTTGGTTTTCTGCCATGATGCTCCCAACGGTTTACATTGAGCTGAGTACTTCATGTAATTATCTACGAATGTCATGTTTTGGGGACTCCATGGCGGACATGCGCAGAACGGACTGTACATCACCTTTAAAGAATAAAGTAGAAATAGCTTGTGCGTCATTTCCGCTCATCAATATTTCAAAGATCTCCGTTTTCTTTCGCGTCCGCACGACAACGCCGCCGTTTGCAAAAATCTACGTTTTCAAAAATCTTCACTTTAATTCATTCAACTGTAACCCGTTTATGAAAGTCTCCGCTTACGGTAAAAACTGAACTTTCGAAAACGCTTATTCAGCGTTTGCATGTGCCGAAAGGCAAAACATTTGAATAAATCAATAACTACATTTTAATCACATCATTCTAAGTTCATGAGTGAAGAAGCTACATACGTCACGATTATTTGTTAACCTGACGAAAACAGCAATTATCTACTTTGCTTGCTTGCTTATCTTGGAAACCGTTTTGTTTAAATGGCTTTTTATCGCTATTTTGTCATATATAATATATAAATTATCCAGCAGCTGTATACTTAAAGCAACGTATATATAATTTGCCGCGAGAAGGCTCAATATGAGTATATTATGAATTATATCAATATTGTTATGAAGACTGGCGAAAATATTGTTTCGTGCAAGATACTGCATTGTTATTATATAATTATACAGTATATGGCATATAAAAAGGAAAATCTTTCTAAGAATTTTTTTGACATCTTCCAGCAACTAAAAACTATGTTATGTAATGACGACAACTGCATGCTTTTCCAAATCAGTTTATATACATTTGTATCATGCCGTTTAGAAAATAAATTTAAGATTATATACCGTATTGACCCTTTCAGTTCACTGTAACCTAACGACGACGTCCTCTAAACAAAATAATCTTTTTACAAAACAAAGAGAATGAATAATTTTTGGGACTTTAGTCCCAAGAGTTCTCAACACCGTCCTCGTTCCGTATACAACGCCACTTATTAGAGCATTTTCGCGTCTTCAGGACGACGTCAACGGCCAAAAGATGAGAAATGTTGCTTGAGATAATACGGACACTACAATCATTTTAGCAATACTGGGGCGTTTGGGAAGTCATTAAACTAGCTTCAAATATCAATAGTCAGTTAACTGTGACCTCTTTGAAAAAAATATCTTGCTTTTTAACCGCCGTCGTCGTCCTAGCATCTTAAAGTCCCTGACAATCATTCGAAATCGTCATGTATGAAGTCTGTTGTCTAGATATTGAAGAAACTAGTCTGTTTCGAAATATCGGACTAGTAAACCGAAGGTCGCGGGTCGAATCCCAGCCGGGCCAAGTAGAGTGTTCTCTATACTTGTTCGGTATGGTTCGTCACTCGGAGTAACACCTTATTATTATTCTCCACCCGAGTTCACTGTTCCGCAATAATCATTTGAAATCGTCATGTATGAAGACTGTTGTCTAGATATTCAAGAAACAAGTCTGTTTCGAAATATCGAATAGCCTAAGTACTATATCATTCGACCTTCAGCTCCCAACTTGACCAGTTGGTCGAGCATCGGACTAGTACTGAAACCGAAGGTCGCGGGTTCGAATCCCAGTCGCGGCAAGGCCAAGTAGAGTTTTCTCTACTTGTCCGGTATGGTTCGTCGCTCCTATGCTTTATGAAAGCTAACAGAGATTAGTGCTTAAATTGAGCTTTTCCTGAGTTAAAATTTGATTTGTTTTTAACGTTTCTATGACTTCCAAACTTATAGTATTTATTATCACTGGCGGTGTTTGTTAAGTAATAAGATTTCGGCTCGCCATATAGTTAAATGTCCATAAAGATCGGCCGTTCATATTTTATCGTTATACTTTAAGATGTTTTTATTAACGGATAAACTATTTGATGTACGTCAGGGACATTTTTGAGAGGATTGTGATTAGATTAAACTGCTTCCAACCTAAAGGTGAAGAAAAACGAGCAACAAATTGCTGCAACATAGTTGCGTTACAAGTTGAATAGCGTTAAGTGTAAATGTTCTTCGAGCTATTTTACTCAGAAAAATTTTCTGAGTTCCCAAGCGGAACTCGAACTCACAACCTTCTGATCGCCGGTGAGACGCTCTCTTCTCTTGAATAGCGTTGTTGCACGTATTACCACCCACCTTAAATATTGTCACGCAACAATGATTTTGTTGCAAGTTAAAACAGCACGTTGCACTAATGTGCATCAAGTAGAACTGGAGTCTATTTTTTTCAAACAAACTTGCAACGGAATCATTGTTGCGTGACAATGTTTAAGGTCAGTGGTAATACGTTCAACAACGCTTGAAGAAAAATGTTGCCCGTATTGTACCTCACCTTAAACAAATTAGAACCCCGAGCTTTTGACTTGTATGTGGCGGACTGGGCTTTAATCTGTGCCATGCATGGCCAGGAAATGTTGTTGGAGGAGGCCCACTGTCATTGGGACTGTGGTCCAGTGTATTTTCACCCATTCTGAACAAGCCCAACAGCCTTCTGAATCAGCCCAGCAGCCTTCAGATGGACTGGTCCACCGAGAATTCTTCCAGTACTCCATATGGCCAGTCCGCTACGGCATGTGTGTATTTCTACATTACATCAGCCTGGGTTTTATTTAACCTCTCTAGAAATAGTAGTTGTTATCTGGCAAGATTGCTTAAGATTTTACCTTTTCATTTTATATTATTAATTATTTTGTAATTTTATGTGCGTTTCCTATTCTCTAAACTAAACTAAACTAAACTAAACTAAACTAAACTAAACTAAACTAAACTAAACTTATTTACACTGGATAGGTCTGTCAGTTATATCTATAACTGTTCTCCCTAGAGGTGCAGTAAGGGCCATCCCTTATTGGTCCACTGTTACTACAGGAGGAATCCGGTAGTCAAACTTTGGTATAGTCAACACAATTGGAAATGGCGGCTGTCGAGGCTCGCGAAATACGGGCTGACCCGTATTAGCTACGCATGCGTAGAACGAATATCTTGCGTGTAAACATCGTCAATACACGGCCGACAACTCACTTGAGCCAGCACGCATGTGGACTGCGAACTGCCCCATGAAAGTGGCCGATTTTCTATGCGATTTCCGATCGTGACTTGAAGCACTCTTCTCACATGCGGCCAAGGCCGTTTAATCCGATAACTGAACTGAGCAGGTATCGAAGCGAGGTCGCAGAGGTAAAAGGCACATGCCCTAACCACTACTGTGCCACCAACACCTCTACAGTTACACCCCTCTCGCTAGTAAATGACCTAATTCTGTTGATTTGAAAATTTTAATAAATATAGCGATCGCATGCATACACAGAATTAAATTAAATTTGTCGACTTACTTAATGGTTTAGGTCTTGAATTCAGTTAATAGTTGCTATGATGAGTAATGAAGTTTTTATTGGATATATGCCAGTCACTTTTATAAGCACAAAATATATATAAACGTCATAAAACAATTATTTTGAAATATAACTATATATATCAGACTGCCTTTCTATATATATATTGCCGTTGAAAGATACCCTGCGAGCAGAGCCTTCTTTTCCTTATTTCTTCGCTGAGAGAGAGGAAGAAAAGTAGGCTCTGCTGTATTCGTGTTTAGCTTCGTCCAAGATTCAGGACGAAGTAACCCGTTTAAGACCCGTTTAACCGGTTCTCGTTTTGTTTTCTGCTCTGATTGGGACTGGGTTCGAGATTGTAACCAAGCAACTGACATGCATGCGCAATGGAAACCAGTCCCGAATACAGCAGAGCCTTCTTTTATTCCTCTCTCTCAGCGAAGAAATAAGGAAAAGAAGGCTCTGCTCGCAGGGTATTGAAAGAAAGTAAAGTAGACAGAAAGAAAAGAGTAGAAAGAAATGCAGACATTATTATGGCTCTTTCATCGACATTAACTGATATGGTTGCATACGTGATGTTTATATAAGTTTCAAGTACTACACTTTATTTTTCGTTTTGCCATTTATTATTAAAATTGTTGCATGAGTGATGTTTATATAAGTTTCAAGTACTACACTTTATTTTTGGTTTTGCCATTTATTATTAAAATTGTTCATGCAATGATTAAATGTACAGGCTTTTACCTTTCTGCGCCGTAAAAACCTCGATCCACTGGCATATAGTGTTTTTATGTTGTCAGTTAGTGCTTACGGACATTTTGACTGCATGCGGTATATTGCTTGACGAAAGGCGACTTTTTTTTAAATTTTACATGCAGTGACACGCGTGCAGAGAGAAAATTTTATGATTTTCTATACTTAAACTCTATGCCGAAGTTATAACCTAAAAATTGATCGACTCGAGCAGTGTAAAAAGATTTTCTTTCACGTTTCTTTCAACCTTGGCTAATCTGAAACATAGACATATATAGCTAGCATACTTTTTTTTATATATAGCATTAATCTATAGGGTATACCTCTATCAAACACAACAAGATGTGCTGCATGATGTATTTTAGTTACGACAGAGTACTATTATACATGTCAACTTTATTGACTTATCGACATCACTTATAGAAAAAAACACCAAAAAACATCTGTTTTATAATATATTTCATATTATATAACGTAGTAGATGGCCTGGTCCGCATGCAGCTGCTAGATTGCAATTTGGATTAACACCGTCCGGAGTAGCTTGATTGGTATGATTATGATTTTACTAGAATATTCTGGCGAATGTTTAAAGAGAAACAACTTGAAGATATTCTATGTATTTTTTAACACTAATTACCTTTGTTTTACTGTTTTAGAAAGAAAAAAAACCCAGTATCGCGATCATCAGGTGGCATATATGGAATTAGTTTACATTTTCGTGGTCGTGTTTCTAATCTTGCCAAATGCGACAAATGGAACCCAAGGTAAGCCTTTTAACAGCGAAAGATTAATGTAAGAAAACCCCCAAACACACGCTAAACATGAATATATAATATACTATGCTGTACTGTACTGTACAGAGGGTTAAAAACTAAACGTATTACACAATATCTAACGGAATAAAGGTCCGTTATCCAACATATATATACATTGTATGGACTCATGGTGCTAAGTCTTGAGTAATATTAAATACTATATATTTTATTCTGATTATATGACATTTAAATTTGCAGTGTTGGCTACTAAATGATGGTTTTTGCTCTGCATTATTTAATTGATATAAGCACGATAAAAAACGTTTCTACGCGTTTGTAGTTCATAAAACCGCGGGCACTTTACTGTACCGCGTCAAAAGTATATATATATATATATAGACTTGTTTTGGGGCTGAATACCTGATTCGGACAATATTTGATGTTCACTTTTCATTAGTCATTAGTTTGTTTTTAAGCGGATATACTACTATTTATTTTAGGGGAGTTTACATGGAGTCAAGCAGCCTGGCTTTGACGAGACCGCGCGTTTTTTTGTAGTAATCTTTTGTTAATTTCCGTGTTACTTATACGGGAGCCCAAGCTTGGCCACCTAGCCGAGATATCGTTTTGTAAACAGAATCTCGGTTAACAGAATCTCGGTTACCTATGCTGATTTTCCTTTCATTTAAACTTTCTATATATACACGCAACTTTTGATTCTTTGAATTCGCATGGATTATCATGCATTATATGCCGCCTTGTGCGTTACAAATTGCCGACAACTTGTAGTCGCAAAAGTGACTTTCTGGCCTTTTCAAGGGAATATCAAAATTGCTGAAGTTAGTGAAATTGTGTCAAAGGCATTAAAACGGTCATATCATGTATGAGAATGTACTAAAACGGGCTAGATTACAATCTTTACACATGCAGTCCACGACCTCGCATATATGTGTATAGTACGATCACTGCTTGCATGACTGTAAATGGAGGACCCCATCAGCTCTGCTGAAAAACTTATCCTCCTTAAATAAAGAATAATAATAATAATAATATACTCAACAACAGTATATTACCTAACCTTCCATGGTAGCTCATGCAGTGACACAAAATGTGAACTGTAAGACAGCAACGTGTCAAGCGGATTTTATATCTCAATATACAATGTTAATGACGCCTTGGTCTTGTTCAAGTGCAGCCATCTTGACGAGCTAAAGACTTCAACTTTATCAGTTATATATAAAACTGTTATAGGAGATAAAACTTGGCTTATTGCTGCATAACCTTCTCTTAATTTCTCCTTTACTCTCGTATTGTCATTGGTATAGCTTCTTCTTTCTAGCTGGTGTTATAACGAAGTACATCATTTGAAATAGCAGAATCTATTTAGTATATTTAGCTTGGCACTATAATGATAATTATTCTTACTAAGATTGTAAAAAAAAATTATATCTTGATTATTAATAGTTATAGTGGCGATATCATTATATCTTATACATCTGAAGATATTAAGACTGCGGCCAAATATATTGATTTTTTATTGCAATGTTTTGTTTTAATGTTTTGTTTTATTCTTTTTAATCGGTTGTTAACGCCATGATATTCTACATTTTATAAAAGTAGAGTGCTGCGTAGGCTGAGTGGTTTAGATAGAGCAAAGTGTGACACACATTTCACTCTGACGAACGACTCCGCTTGAAACGACGTCTGTCAATAATTTATATTTCGTTATAAAAACTATTCTTGGCAGTTTACCACCTTTTCACGTTTTATAGTTGTTTAGGGGCCTTTTAGGTGCTGATTACATGCCGTGCCGGGCTAGCCCAGTTAATTGGTTCACGCGATTGAGTAGGATGTCACTGTGGTTTTAAAACTCGCATAAACTAAATGTACAGAGAAGAATTGGTTTATTTAGATGTAAACAAATCTAAACGTTAATTCAAATCTCTTTTTGCGGCCGAGGAAAGAATTTCGTGACACGAGTCAGCCCAATGTAGATCTTGATGAAGTACATGTATCATGAGCATGCAAAATAATCTTACATGCGGATATTTGTAAAATACACGACAAATGCTAATTGTTAAGAAAAGAGATGCGCATATGTACAGTATGCTAGTTCAGATTAGATACATATAAGAATTCTGTGTAATTATTCTTCGAGCTATTTTACTCAGAAAAATTTGTGTGTTTCCAAGCGTGGCTAACCTTTGAGCTGGGACTCAATAACAATTAAACATATAATACAAATGCCAATTGTCATGTATATTTAGAAAACTTTGCGAGATTATCTTTGTTCTTGACATTTTATCGATATCTATATAAGAAAATAATATTAAATGATCCCTTAAATATATATGATAAATATGTTTCGTGTTGATAATCATCTTATTTATTCAGTGTTTCGCTCACCCTTGCGAGATATTGACAACACTTGAAAATACAATTCATATTTTTGCATGTATAATGATATTTCATTATTTCCTGTCTATTATGAACTGTCAATAACCATATAAATTTCTCTTGGGTTATCTGTAAAAGAAAAGACAAATTAACTTAGTATATAGATACGTAATATTTTCAGTTCTATTAATGATTTGAAAAATAAAGAAACATCCACAATCGGCGCCAAAGTACATATAACGTTGCACAGATTTAACCTTCTTTTTGAATGGTACTGTATATTTATATCGAAATAAGAGACATATATGACTATTTTCCACAGGTAAATTCCCTATACGTTTTGAAGGACCATTAAATAAGTCAGGTATTGGACGTGTTGAAATATTCTACAAAGGAAAATGGGGAACACTTTGTGATAACAAGTGGGATTTGAATGATGCACGTCAGCATCATCATTTGTCGACAGCTTGGCTTTCCAAGGGCTCAGGCTGCTCTTGAAGGAAAACAGGTCCTAACGGACATGGACAAATATGGTTGAGTGACGTTATTTGTGCAGGAAGTGAACAGTTTTTAGCTAACTGTTCTATTAGAAGACAGACACATGGTCACGTCAGATCACGTCAGCTTATTTCTTTCTTCATGCCCCAAAATCTGGGAAGAGTTTCGATAAAAACCTTTTAAATTTTTATTGTATAAAACAAATAGATTCCATTTTTTTGTTGTCTGTTCAGTTATAGATGCACAGAGGACGTCACAACGTGGTAAGAACATCAGTGATCCACTCGACTGCGTCTCGTGGGCCACTTTTTTGTTCTTAGCACGTTGTGACGTCATCTGTGCATCTATATAACTGAACAGACAACGGCAAAATAGAATCTATTTGTTAAATTCAGTTGAGGCGGTTTTCCACTAAAAGTGACTTTTATTGCGCGAAGCAACTTTTCCTCTGAACTGGAACTAATTAGAAATATATTGGATTCTAACAATAAAAATTCGATTCGCGCGAAGAATTTCGCCTAGTGGAAAACCTGTTTTACTGATGCTATATTACGCCATTCTGGCGACGCTGCTGGTGACCGGCTTGAGATTCGCGGGGACATTAACTTCAAAGGTGCCGACGTGAGTTGGACTTTTAGTGAACTACATCAAACTTGAGCCATTATCGAACTTAAAATGGCGGCGGTATTAAAAAACTATAAAATACGAAAATAACAACATTATTTCTAATAGTAATGTGTTACTCCGAGTGACGAACCATACCAGACAAGTAGAGAAAACTCTACTTGTCCCGGCTGGGATTCGAACCCGCGACCTTCGGTTTACTAGTCCAATGCTCTACCAACTGAGCTACAGGTCAAGCTGGGAGCTGAAGGTCGAATGATAGTACTTGCGCTATTTGATATTTCGAAACAGAGTAGTTTCTTCAATATCTAGACAACAGTCTTCAGTCTTTAGACAACAGTCACGTTTCTCTCTGACGAAGGGCCTTCGCTCGAAACGTTAGACTCCTACGTTCTCTGTTTCGGCAGTATATCTAACCTTACTATATTTCGATTGTTGAGTCTTCATACATGACGATTTCGAATGATAATTGTGGGACAGTGAACTCGGCTGGAGAATAATAATGTGTTACTCCGAGTGACGAATCTTATATTTATTTAGTGTATACGAGAGATGATATTACAAAAGATAATTTATGTATTTTAATGTTTTATAGATACTTGTGAAAAAAACATTTCTTCTTGGAGAGGAAATTTGAGTTTTCCAAACAGTTCTTGTGATAATTTTGAGCCGAATGGCAGTTTGACATATGTCTGGAGGCTTTCCGTTTTACCTACATGGAACTATATTAAACTCATCATAGACCAACTTAAAGTAAGAAGTTACAGTCAGTTAATTTAGGTTTTCGTCTGTTTTCTGTACTAAGGTGTCTAAAAGTACGTTGAATTAAAGTATAACATCGTAGAGGTAAATTCACTCGACAAAGATCATTATTAATTGGCAGTTGACAAAGTTGGTAATTTGGAAGCTATCGGAACACAAGCACCCATATATGATTATGCATGGCAATCGCATTAAAATGGCAATAAAACTAGTTCAACACGGCTATGTTATATCTTGAAAAATATGAAAATGCGTGTATTATATATATATATATATATATATATATATATAATATATATATATATATATATATATATATATATATATATATATATATATATATATATATTTATATAATAAGCATGGCTGCTATTGCTAAGAAATATACTGCTGATCAAGTAACCAATGACACAAGTAATTTTGCCTTCAATTAAGAAAAAACGTTTCCATTAGCCAATATGTTGGGCTTCTCCGTAAAAGAAGAATGAATAAGATCCTTCAAGAACGTTTTTTCAGCTTTTTTTACAGCTTGAAGTTAGGTCTACCATCTGAGTTCCATTCAGAAGGTTGTGGGTTCGACTCCCGTCTGGAGTTCAGAGTTTTCTCTGAGTTTAACATACGACAGCTTGTACAGCAAAAACAAACCAAAAAACTTTATTTTTCTTTATTATTATATGTAAATCGTTAATGTTGACTTGCAATCTTCATTCTTCAACGATGGATTTGTCAGTTCCTTTAATTGTGGTTTATGTAAAAATGCGATCATGGACCGAGGACTATTTATTATTTTTTTCTTTGATAATATACAGGGCAAAATTACTCGAATACGATTGGCTAATGAAGAGGGCATTTTTTTGTAACTCAGGGCAAAATTACTTGCACTTGATTTGTTCCTTGATCAGCAGTGCTTGCATGTGATTGGTCGCTTTGTTACTTAGCAACAGTGAACCTCAGAGGACTGACTTTTTTTCAATTGAACTAATTTAAACTATTGAAAGAGTGTAAACTATTAGTGAAAATGAATACACTAGAAAGTTTACGAAGTTTGCCTGGGTTTACAAAAAGAAAGCAACAGGCACAGCGATAGAGCGAGGAAAATTGGAATGTTGCCGAGCACCGACCGTAATAAGGTACATGTACTTCGACATTTTCTTGACATAACATAGCTCTTGAATAATTTTGCCCGCCATATTATTAACACATAATCGCATGAGCTCTCGTAAAATTAAGATAAATAAAATCTGATAGATAAATATACTTACTAAGGTAATTTAAGTAACTAGAACAAATTTTCTGCATACTATCGTGACTACTGTTCTGTAATTCCGACAAAAAAAAATTATATTCTAAGTTGGTGACGTCATAAATTTGGTAAATATTATGAAATTATACTTTGTTGGTAATGATGTAATCATTGTTACAATGATGTGAAAACGACATTCACCATTTTTGGAAATATGCGTATTAGCATAGTACGGCTTAGTAAAGAAGCTTTACCTATGCATATCAAAACAGGTGTTTTTTAAATGTTCCATGTAACATTTTCCATTTATGTTTTTAAATATTATAACATAATTAAAATTGTGCAAGATGGCGGATAATAAGACTGGATTTTATCGCCATGTTGGTATTCAAAAGAATAGGAAAAATTTTTCTCGATTACATTATGGTAGGAAATTTGAAAGACAGAAATTAGAAATTATGATTTCTGATGCCCTTTTCTTAAACGTTGTGCGCTATCGTATAACTTCGTATTATCGTTTTTTGATTGTTTCAGATTTTCAACGCGGATTATTTCTACTTTTTACTGATGTCAGCTTTTTTGTTTTTGTTATAGATTGGAAATGACACGAGATGTTCTCATAGTTTCCTGGAAATTTATGAAGGAGGTTTCCTCAGTCTTTCAGAAAAGTTGTGTTGGATAAACGAGACATTAAATTTTACTTACGTATCTAATCGCTTGAATGCACTTTCTATTCGTTTGGTAACTAAAAGAAACGATATCTTTAAAATATTTGAAGCCCGTCACGAAGGTACTTATGATATACGTTATATATGATATACCTTTAAAGTGCCTATGAAACGAAAATTAAGTTTGTCTTATTTGAAAGAACACTTAAAATCATTAAGTAACATCTTTTCCAGTTTTTCGTTTCCTTGCTTTGTTCTTGAGATATTTTAGTTTGTTTGATATGCAAATTAAACATTTTGACGTCGTAGACGCATAATGAGCTATCGGAGAAGGTTAGATATCTTTTTTATTATCAAACCAAGTTATTTTGAATGAAGCATGTGGATATGTTTCGCCCCCAACACTAAACATGTAGATCTTCAAGTGATTATTGTATTTGCTACGAACAAAGATATATAACTTTTTCCATAACTCATTATGCACGTGTGACGTCAAAATGTTTAGTTTGCATATCAAACAAACTGAAATATCTCAACAACGATGCAAGGAAACGAAAAACTGCAAAAGATGTTACTCTACCATTTTAAGTGCTCTTTCAAATAAGACAAACTTAATTTTCGTTTCATAGGCACTTTAAATATACAAACATTAGGTATAGGTTAATTAATGGTCACTCGTGTGATATGGGATCCCATATATCACACGAGGACCATTAACTAACCATCTTATCCCATGACACACCCAAAATTACATGAAAAGACAATAGCTGATTGAAAGCAAGGTTTTAAAACACATTTCTGATAAACGATAAAATGCTTTGTTTCAGTGAATGTTCATTGTGAATGAAAGCCATTTGCTGTTTAAATTAGCAGTGTTAATCTTATTTGTATGCATAGCGTGATAAGTAGTTATCCCACTAGTAAATGAGCATTTTTACCCCACAATTTCCCTCTCTTCAAAGCCCTGCCCACTTGACGTCGTTTAAGACAGTTGGATAAAGGATTTAACGCGTCTCTTGGAACAATGAATTTTGGGTGTATCATGAGATAATAAAAGATTGTCTATCAAATGGTAAAATAATATTAGTTTTTATTTACCTATTTAGAGTTGTGCTCATTTTAAGTAATGCTGCACAGAACAGGACATTTCATAACACTAATTAATGAAAATGTGTTAATTTGTTTGTAGTGTATTGCAAATGCTCCAAACTAATTAGCTACGCTACTCGCTATCTATTGTACGTCAGAGACAATAAAAACCTTTCAAATAAAAAAGATAAAGACTTGTATAATTACTTTCCCTTATAAGTATGTACGTTTTGTTTTGGGTCACCTAACCCAAACCAGCCAAACGAAAAACCCCAACCAAAGGAAAATATTTTTCTATGCGGGCAGACCAAAAAATATTTATCTTTTTGTTAATCATGTTGCGTAATAGAAAGTTGCGTAATAGAAAGTTTTGTAATAAAAAATTATATTCAAAAATCCAATGTTCAACAGTTTGATTGTGTATTAACTGCGTTACCTATTCGAATTGTTGTTTAGTAGTTTACTTTTGCCTAACGCCAGTATGTATGGACACGGGGCCGCACAGAATTTTAAATCAAAACAAAAACGACCACTCCAAGGCGATTTTGACAGGAATGATTAAAAAATCTGTGAAACTCTTTTCTGTTCGAATTTGTTTTTATTTTTTTTATTCCGGCTAACGCTCGACGATTATATTCACTTCTAATAATAATAATAATAATAATAATAATAATAATAATAATAATAATAATAATAATAATAATAATAATAATAATAATAATAATAATAATAATAATAATAATAATAATAATAATAATAATAATAATAATAAATAATAATAATGATGGAAACTTTATTTGTTTATGATTTACGTATACTACAATGATAAACCTCTCTTTTACAGATAGTTTACCAATGTCTACTTGAATTAACAATATATTGTATAAAAATATTAGTATGACATTAAAGTTGGGTCATCCCATTCTTTGTTACGTTTACAAAATATATAGTAAGAGGTCCTTATGCAAGTGTTCATAATTTTCTGAGTATAGTACTTTCTACATCGTTCGTCAAATTTCAGGTCTTTCAGCATTTCAATAAAGTCTACAGCTGACTGATTAAAAACTCCAAGCGAACTGATAGATAAATTTATAACTTTTACTTTTTCATAATTTTTGTGCTGTTCGTTAATAAGTTCTAGATATTTATGTCTCTTACGGGTTGCGTTAGTAAGAAGATTAGATTCAAATCCAACAGTCAGTTCGAGCACGGTGGTTCGAGTATGTAGATGTATTTGTTTTCGATTGTTATCAGAAGATCAGGGCGTAACTTATCTCCGGTGATAATAGATGGACTGATGAAGCCAGGTAGGTCAGCATAAAGGTTTATAGAGTGTTGTACGGATTTAAGAGAAGTTGCAATGAAGTTAAGAACGGAATCGTGTCGCCACGTAAAACGTCCTTCGTTTAGGTATGTCTTGCATCCATTGACGACGCGGTGGAGCAAGGTTTCGGGTTCCAAGCAGAAAGAGCAGTCGGATGTTGGTGATATTCCCCATTTCAACAGATTCTTGCGAGTTGGGAGCGTATTATTTATGTACCGGATGGTGAAGTTAAAGATATTCTTAGGAAGTTTGTTTTGGACCGAGGACCATATAGGGTTGAGCGAGAGTGTAGAGTATTTGATGATATTGGAGAAGAATGCACCTTGTGAAATGAGGTGATTTTGAAGCCTTTTTTCATAATAATAATAATAATAATAATAATAATAATAATAATAATAATAATAATAATAATAATAATAATAATAATAATAATAATAATAATAATAATAATAATAATAATAATAATAATAATAATAATAATAATTTATTAAAACAATCTTCTTTACAGCATACTATTTACAATTTTACCTAATTTTAAAGTTCTGTAGGCTAACTGTTATATATATATATAAAAAATTATAGTTACACTAATATTACATTTTAAGAAAAAAATAGAAAGAAAAAAGACAAAAAAAAATAAATAAATAAATAAATAAAAAAATAATAAATAAATAAATAAATAAAATAAATATTTAATTAAAAATTTACGTATAAGATAATCGACTTTCTACAATACTAAGTTCAATGTTCGTGTTCGTATTCGGTCTTCGATGTGATGATGCTCTCGAGCCTCTGATACATGAAATAGCGGACCTAAGTAGAGCAAATGAGAGGGAGCATCGCATCCAGGCTAGAGTAGTGCTGTATTCCGTTTTTCGTTTCATGGCCAATAGTTCGGCTAACCGTTTGTATGCTATCCTTGTTTCTTTGCTGAGTCCTCCTGTTGTTGCAAAAACCAAAGGTGTAAAGGAGGCATGCTCGACTTCTCTAATTCTATCGCCGTATTCTCTCTTCTTTGCTTGTTCCTGTCTTCGGAATAAAGCAGTAATGCTTGTGTTGCGATAGCTTGGCGCGTTTGGATAACACCCTCACGTCAAAAAATGCGCTTTGTTGTCGAAACCAAAAGCCTTTTGCTTTGATATCCGCCTGGCTTCTTCTTGCCGATTTGCTGTTCGGGGAAGGATGTTCTCACCAGATAGAGGTTGTAGTTGCGGTTCTTTTTCCGTCTCAGTGCAAACTTCATTCAGCCAATCAGCAGTCAAATCTCGAATTTCATTGTGACGAACAAAGGTCATTCCTCCATGGGGACAGATCATGGCATGATCAGTCGAAAAACTCGCACCACATACACAATAGTGGGCAAGGTTTTTCAACTGCCATCCATATCTGAAGCTAAGGGCATCACGAAACTCGCCCTTGTTTAGGTTGAAACCATGATCTTTCAATGGTAGTGTAGTTAACCACGACGATGAACCTTTTTTGTTGAGTAAATCCATTACCCGTTGCTTCGTTGTTGGCAGGCTTGCTCTGACTTGCGTCGCCACACTCTGCATGGTATTGATTCTTCTGTCGACGCAAATTTGATTTTATGTCTTGTAGCTGTGGCTTTCTGTATGATTCTGTCTGGTCAATGATCATCTCTTTCAAAGGTTCAGCAATCTTCTTAGACGCATCAAATTGAATGTTTGCAGATTCAGTTGGATTCACAACGTTGAGTCCCCCGTAGCGTGTCGGTAAGGAGAGTAATTTCCTTTCTTCGAGAGAACATTGTCCTCTGCCAGTAAGGGCTGGAATGAGCTTCTCATTTATGGCATCTTCTATTGGCTGGAATAATTTGCCAACATCTTCAACTCTTCGCATAATATATTGCCATTTTCTCATGATAACATGAGAAAAGGCAGCATACGCTGCGTGTGGGTGCATTTCGGCTATTTTAGCAAGATCTAAAATTTCTTCTGCCCATTCTTCTACTTTCTTCGTTACATATTCTTCAACAAAGGTAGTTGTGCCGAGAGCTGCGCCGAGTATCTTCTTACCTTCAGTTGTTATTTCGATACCAGACCCTTCGAACATTTCTGTGGCCTCTTCGCTAAGTTCCGGTTTAACTACCAGTGTGGTTTTACTGGCATTCGGAAAGTATCCAAATCCTGGACCCACAGCTGTGAGGTTTTGCCACCAACTTTTTAATGCACGCAGTCTTCCTGCTGCAGTGGAGTCGTCTGCAAACCATACCTGCTTTGCGTCTGGTTCTTCTCGTCTTAATCTTGTGATCAACGGAGTAATAGCTAGAGCATACATGGCCATCGCTAATGGGTCACCTTGTGTGATGCCTTCCATAGATGAGATTTCTCCTCCACCAGTAACGAACAGTCTAATTGGTTTGGTATAGGTGTTGTTGAGCACAGTGGACATCGCAGGACATATCACTTTGATGTTATGGAGAGCAGCTTCACGGTTTATGGTATTAAAAGCATTTGTGGCATCTACCAATAGTATAGCTTCGGTTTCTTCTAGAGCTTGAATTTCCTTCATTGCATGAATAGCAGCTTCACACCCCGCTTCGTGCCCAGCACATGTCTGAAGGCACCCCGCAGCTGATTTGACATCTTCACCGATTACTTTAAGGATAGATTTTGCTATTATGCGTCTAGGAACTTCTCCAATCCCGATTGGTCGTACTCCTGGATCTTTATCCAGTGGGATTGAGCGACATGCAACGAATGCTGATATTTCATTGGGATGAACGGGTGTTGTACACAAACGTCGTGCCACTCCGGCCATAGCGTTACACAGATCCACACGGAAGCGCTTTTAAACGATGAACAGAACCGTCGCCACGCATAGGCATCTACCCCTGATGGACCAGCAGCACCCTGTGTCCTATTCGCTGCTTGCTTGATGCTATCTCCAGTTATCCTTTCGAAAATGATAGGATCATGGTAGATTTCGTCGTTTTCTGGTTCTGGGAGAAGCGTTTCTGGTGGTGGCATCTTTCCTTCGGGATGTTTCTGTATTAAGATGTCGCGGGTGGTTTGTCATTTTCATCATTACCATTTTCATCAGTTCCCATGGGTATCAGTTCATCAATAGATAGAAGACCTCCTCTTTCGGCGTTAGAAATTAACCGGACGGCTTGACGAACTTTCCCCTGCATCATGAGGCGGCTAAAACCTCGAGCAATCTTCTCCAACTCAACCGTTCTATGTGTGTTTGATGTGAGATGTTTTTGAATACATTTCCCTTCATGAAGAAGCGCTTCAACATTCCCTTGTGACCAAAGCTTTATCCTCCTTTCCAAATGAATGACATGTTCATTTGTTTTACTTTTGGCGTGTGGTTTTTGCAACAATAGACATTGCATGACAGAGCAGGCTTTTAAGGCAACGCGTTCGAGTGCATTAGCATCTGCATACGATTGATATAACCGTGCCAACTCTTGTACGAAAGATTTACCACCTTTTCCGGACGATATCAAGAAAACATTGCGCTTCCAATGAACAATCTCTTCATATGCCTTATCTATCCTTTGGCAGAAGACACTTCCATGTACTTCATCCCATCGAAAATCGCTCTCATCGGGTAAAGAACTGCTCTCATTATTATTCAATTCTCCAAAGTGCCCTTCACTCTCGATATTAGGAATATCCTGCAATTGTTCTGTTTCTACTGATGCAGATAATAATAATAATAATAATAATAATAATAATAATAATAATAATAATAATAAATAATAATAATAATAATAATAATAATAATAATAATAATAATAATAATAATAATAATAATAATAATAACAATAACAATAACAATAACAATAACAATAACAATAACAATAACAATAACAATAATAATAATAATAATAATAATAATAATAATAATAATAATAATAATAATAATAATAATAATAATAATAATAATAATAATAATAATAATAATAATAATAATAATAATAATAATAATAATAATAATAATAATAATAATTAATAATAATAATAATAATAATAATAATAATAATAATAATAATAATAATAATAATAATAATAATAATAATAATAATAATAATAATAATAATAATAATAATAATAATAATAATAATAATAATAATAATAATAATAATAATAATAATAATAATAATAATAATAATAATAATAATAATAATAATAATAATAATAATAATAATAATAATAATAATGGAAACTTTATTAAATGTCTTTTTAGATAATATACAATTGTAAATCTCGCTTATTTAAGGTAATTTACAATCGGCTACTTGAATCAACACTAACAATATATAACTAATAACTATATATAACAACATAAAACAAATATACAGTACAATAATTTAAAAAAGTTAGCAGTTCAGGATTTGTCCATTCCTTGTTTCGGCAACAGAATATGTAATAGGTGGTTCTGATTGCGATCGTCGTCATTCTATTAATACAATATTAATAATAATAATAATAATAATAATAATAATAATAATAATAATAATAATAATAATAATAATAATAATAATAATAATAATAATAATAATAATAATAATAATAATAATAATAATAATAATAATAATAATAATAATAATAATAATAATAATAATAATAATAATAATAATAATAATAATAATAATAATAATAATGTAAACTTTATTTATTGATCATTAAACGTAGAAATTACAATGATAAACCTCGCTTTTACAGGTAGTTTACCACTGACTATTTGAACTGATGCTACATGAGAATATAAATCTTAGAATGTCATTAGTTTCGGGTTATTCCATTCTTTGTTACGTCGACAAAATACATAATACGAGGTTCTTATTGATATGTTGATGATTTTCTTTACTATATACTTTCTACAGGGAGTGTCGAATTTAAAGTCTTTTAGCATTTCAATGAAATCCATTGATGACTGTCCGAAAATTCCAAGTGCACTCAGAGATAGATTTATGAACTTAACCTTTTCATAGTTTCTTTGTTTTTCGTTAACTAAATCGAGATATTTGTGTTTCTTACGGGTGGCGTTGCGGTGAAGATTGGACTCAAATCCGACGGTGAGCTCAAGAATGTAAAGATATTTGTTTTCAATGGTTAAAAGAAGGTCAGGACGCAACTCATCTCCCGTGAGAACTGAGGGGCTGTTGAAGCCAGGGAGGTCAACATAAAGAGTGGAATGTTGTACGGATTGAAGTGTGTATGCAATGAAATTAAGAACGGAGTCATGACGCCATGTGAATCGACCTTCTTCCAGGTACGTTTTGCATCCAGCGACAACGTGGAGTAAGGTTTCAGGTGTCGAGCAGAAAAAGCAATCAGATGTTGAAGAGATTCCCCATTTCGATAAATTTTTGCGTGTCGGGAGTGTGTTGTTGATGTATCGAATGGTGAAGTTGAAGATGTTCTTGGGGAGGTTGCGTTGGATGGAAGACCATATGGAGTTGAACGTGGATGTAGAATGTTCAATGATATTTGAAAAGAAAGAACCTTGTGAAATGAGGTGATTTTGAAGCCTGTCTTCGTGCTCTTTTCTGACGGCTTTCAAAACATCTTTAGTGTTTTTGTATGTGTCGTATTGCACATTTTTGTTGTTGCTCGTGTCCTTCCATAGATTTCTGATATCTTCATTTGGCGAAGATTTTCACTGTAAAAACTGACTGGTTGAAACAACTCATTTTTTTGGTTGCGACCAATATGGAATGGTTATTACAACCAATTATTAATTGGTTCCAACCATTAAAAATGGTTATTTTAACCAAATAAAATTGGTTACAACCTTTACAAATTGGTTATTTTAACCAAATAAAATTGGTTACAACCTTTACAAATGGTTATTTTAACCAATTGTGAATTGGTTGAAATTGAGTTATTAAAACTACTTTGTCAACATAACCATTCTAAATTGGTAGCGACCAATATGGAATGGTTATTTCAACCAATTAATAATTGGTTGACTAACACCATTCTAAATTGGTAGCGACCAATATGGAATGGTTATTTCAACCAATTGTTAGTCAACCAATTATTAATTGGTTGAAATAACCATTCCATATTGGTCGCTACCAATTTAGAATGGTTATGTTGACAAAGTAATAATCTTATAAAAAAACACACCTTTCAAAAAACACACTAACACACCTTCTTAAGAATAAGACGAAAAACATAGCACATCTTTTGAAATAATTCGCTGTTCAAATACTTTCGGTAGTAATAACAAACGCTTTGGTAGTAATAATAAAACGCATCTTTTAAATATAATACTATAATTTGTTTAGCTTAAATATCCCTACGTTTAAAACTTTATATCTATACCTAAATGTGCATGAAGTAATTCCGAATCAATATGTGTGTAATTTCGAAACAGAATATATAGCATATCAGAATTCAGAAAGAAAGGCTACAGGTAATAAAAATCCTGGCTAAATAGCGCCGTCACCAGTGCAGAGACCCCCTGGCTACATGCGCCTGGGTCCTGGGTACGACACTGGCTAGACGATACCGCGCATGCTCCGCGCAGCTAGCGAGCGCGCATTGACACTTGGGATAGCGTCATCCCATCTGAAATGATCTGATCTCAGCGCGCCACGTTTGAAATTCATTTGTGATGGTGTTTTGAGATTCAAGCTACATAAACCCTTGGAAATAAGACTTTTTGTTTGCGAAGAGATCAGGAAGACAGTCTTCACTGAAATAACATGTTCTTCTACGGAAAGATTTAACTAAAAGCCATGGAAATCGAGTTGAACCAAGAAAGTCCTAGAAGCTTCTCTCGCACGAGGCTACGAACGAGCAAGGTAAAGAGATTCAGTAATCGTTTGTTTTATATTGTCCTACTTATTGTAATGTGAAATTTTCTCTGGCTCTCGTTGTCAATTTTCCTGTTTGATTGTTCAATACATACCATTTTATACTGATCGAAGTTAGTGTAGTTGAAGTCAATGTTTATTATTAAAGTGATCATCTTTTGTCGTCAACAATATTTGGCTTAATCTCTTCTTGTCTTCTCAATTTTACAGTAATAGTCAATTGTAGTTCTTAACAAACTCTCAAATCATTCTTTCTTTTTTTACCATTCTTTAGCCACCGTTGCTTTCACGATAAGGATTTATCTTATGTAAAACTAAAGCATTCAGATTTTGAGGTAAAAGTTATTTGTGATTATGAAATATTAAATTGTTGGTATTAAACAGACTAACAGTAACTTAACTTATGTTTTGTGTGTGTTTGTTTGTTTGTTTGCTTATTCATTAATATATTATTTTCTCTTATTTTCTAGTCCATAGGGAAGAGTTACCATGTTCAGTTGTGTTCAACCATTCCACTTGCTGTCTATATTGGTAAGTAAAATCCTTAAATAATACTGGTAGTTTATTTATTGATATAATGATCTATTCCAATAGGCATGTTTATATCTCAAAATACTATTAGCAGGTTATATATTGGTCTAATAATAAAGTTTAATATTGGTCTATATACTGTATATCAGTATCATGGATATGCGAAGAACACATATCACACATCTGGATATTTTAGAAAGTTGACTGGTTTGATAAAATATATCTATTCCAATAGGCATGTTTATATCTATATTATATTATAATTATCTATTCCATATTATATTGGTCTATTCCATATTATATGGGCTAATAATAATGTTTAATATTGGTCTATGTATATATATATATATATATATATATATATATATATATATATATATATATATCAGTATCATGGATATGCTAAGAACACATATCAGTGATATCACACATCTGGATATTTTAGAAAGTTGACCGGTTTAATAAAATATAAGACTCAAACTGGTATAATGTCATACTAATAATACTGGTATAATTTTAGTGATATGTAGATACTGCATATTCCTTATACATTACTGAACATCTCTATATTCTAATTGTGTTCAAAAATACAAGAATTCTGCTAGGAAAGTAGAATTTTCTGTCCAAATTGTTTGTTCGGTAACTGCAATCTTGTAGTTAGGAATTATGTATGAGCATGTGACCTTTGGAGGGAATCTTACTCTTGACCCTTGGAAGCTAGTCAGCTAGTTAGTAGGTCATTATCACATCTGAGAGCCCATCTGTGATACAGTGTATGATGGAAGATAGTCCCTAAATATACTTTCTTATTATAAAGTTTAATATTGACATTAATTCACACTCCAGCAGATGATTTTACTCTCTAAGGGGTGGTAGCAACGGTATTGGGTCAAGTGATTATTACTTATTCCTGCCTGAGCCAGCCAAAAATGTATCTTTTATTGTTTTACTAAGTTTATCAGCAGCTGATGATTCCTATTGCAGGCATCAATGGGTTAAATGGAATGAATATTAAAAGAAACAAACAAACAAACAAACAAACAAACAAACAAAAATTACAACTGAACAAAATCAAAATTTTAACTTATAAATTGAAATTTTGAGTTTAAATATTTGAGTTACAGTTATTAAATATTATTTAACAAATTGTTGAACTAATTTAAATTCTCATTTTACAGGACTGGACCAGTACACATTGAGTGATGCAAAAGCCGACTTCTCAATGAAAGAAAAGGATTGTTGATCTTCAAGATGATTCCTCTGATGTTCCCTTTTGCCATTGCCGATTGGATTGTTGTTAAGTACACTTTGAAAATAACCAACATTCTAAATATCTCGTGTAGTATCCTAAATGCTGAATGATGTATTTTGGATATAGATGCAGAACCACATACATTGTTAAGTTGTTAGTCTAGGAGTTTTAGCTATCAGTTAATATTTGGGAATTTGAACTGCCAAAAATGGTTTGCATATGACCATTTTCCTGTATACCATGTATATAATTAGTAGTTATTATAGTAAGTGACTGTATACATGTACTTTAATGTCATCCTGATGTAAACACTCACAGTTCCTATGTTAATTAAAATATATTAAATATGTTGACAATGTTAAATGTTTTTAAAAATGTTTATTTTCTCTTAGTCATTGTGTTGAATGACATGTTTCAAGGTGTGTTATTATGCACACCTACATGTATAAGATAACACATATCAGGGCATGTTGCATAGCACACCTTTGTATTAACACACCTATACGGTAACACATCTTAACATGTGTTAATATAATACACCAAGGTGTGTTAAATAACCAACTCTTAAGGTGTGTTAGAAAACGTAACTTGAGGTGTGTTAAAATTTGGACAAAAAGGTGTGTTAATTATTTAACATACCTTTTTTTGGAGATTGTTATTCTAATTTGTGGGTCCAACAAGATGGTGTGATCTCTGAGTTAGCATTTTTTTGGATAAAAGAAAGTTTCACTTGTACCAATTAGCTTTGACATATTCTGTCACAACCTTAATTATTTATTTAAATGTATGTGAATTGTAGACAACGTTTCTTGCAAGTAAGCAGTGAGTAAAACATGCAAAACTGATACTTTTTCATGTTACTGGTATTTGTTATAGTTACTATTTCAACCAATTAAAAGTTGGTTGAATCTACCATTTGAATTTCTCTTGACCAATGCATTTGCTTGACCAATTTTTATTGGTTACAACGACCAATATTTATTGGTTGTTTGGTAACAACCATTGTTTATTGGTTAAAATGACGAATAAATTTTTGGTTATAATAACCAATGTTTTTAGGTTGAAATGACCAATATTGGTTGGTTAAAATAACCAATGTTTTTTTGGTTAAAATAACCAATAATATTGGTTGTTTCAACCAATAATATTGGTTGTTTCAACCAATAATATTGGTTGTTTCAACCAATAATATTGGTTGTTTCAACCAGTCAAATATTGGTCATTTCTACCAAAACGATTTTGGTTGAAACAACCCATTTTAAATTGGTTCTCTCAGACTCATCCAGGTAACCTTTTTTTTTTGGTTGTTTCAACCAGTCAGTTTTTACAGTGTTAGAGCGCATCGAGAGACGGTTTGACATTGGATAAATTTGGTTGAGGGAAGAATGATGTTTAAACCTAATTTATTATGAGGGAGCAGAACGTTGCTTAGTGTTCCAGAAATAGGCAGTTCAAGCCATTTTCGGATATATTTTGACGCGGTATTGTCTAGTTGTTCGCAGACCCAGGTTTTCGATATATCAGAAACAGTGAAGTGCCAGGAAATCTTCGAAAGTAAATAGCGATTGTACAAAATAATTTTGTTTTTGGGGTGTAAAGGTAAGATATCAATTTCGTTCATCATGTTGTTAATCATATCGTAAAGTTCTAATTTGTGTTCTTCATTAGACATATTGAAATCAAAATAGCGACCTAAGTAACTGAAAGATTTACCATTTTCGACACGCGGTACAAGATTGTGATTGACGAAGAGCTTTGGTAGATATTGGACAGATTTTGTTGATGCCTTTTTTATACCAAATGTTGAACATTTATCAACACGTATAATCATATTAGCCCATTGGCACCAGATTGTGAAATGGTTAAGAAGAATTTGGTTTTCATTTTCTTGACTGCTAATGACGGCTGCGTCGTCAGCAAATTGAAACCAGTGGGTTGGATTAAATGGGAGTCCATTATCGCTAATATTCCAGAAACCAAGTTGACGGTATTTCTCAGATTTGATATGTTGAACGAAAGTGTTAAATGACATATTAAATAAGAGGGGGCTGAGACAGTCGCCTTGAAGTACACCACGACCAATGCTAATGAAAGGTGTGTTGAACTCATCAGTGATGATTGAAGTTTGGAAATCAGTGTAGAGACTACGGACAAGATTTTCGATGTGAACAGGGATGTGATGGTATTTAAGGACTTCGTATATAAGGTTATGATGAACTTCACCGAATGCATTTTTAAGATCTAATAGTGTTATGACGAGAGATCGTTGTTTTATACGTGCTTTGTTTATTATGTGTGCCATCTGAGCTGTATGTTCTAGCGTACCAGATATATTTGGGGTGAATCCTTTTTGAATGTTTTGTTCGATGTACTTGTAATAATAATAATAATAATAATAATAATAATAATAATAATAATAATAATAATAATAATAATAATAATAATAATAATAATAATAATAATAATAATAATAATAATAATAATAATAATAATAATAATAATAATAATAATAATAATAATAATAATAATAATAATAATAATAATAATAATAATAATAATAATAATAATAATAATAATAATAATAATAATAATAATAATAATAATAATAATAATAATAATAATAATAATAATAATAATAATAATAATAATAATAATAATAATAATAATGGAAACTTTATTAATGATTTTTTTCTAAACAAACAATTGTAAATCTCACTCATCGAGGTAATTTACAATCGACTATACTTGAATCACAACTAAGCTACTTAAAAACTTAAAAGTTCAGTAAGTCAGGATTCGTCCATTCCTTATTTCTGCAGCAAAAAATATAATAGGTTGTTCTGATGGCAATAGATATCATTTTTCTGACACAATAATTTTGATGCTGCACATCAACTCCTACATCGTTTAACATTGCTATAAAGGAGGTACATTCTTTTGCGAAAACACCGAGTGAACTAATCGAGAGATTGACAAATTTAACAGTGCTAAAGTGTTCACTTTGTTGTCTAACTATTTCTTCATATTTGGCTTTTTTGCGCTCTACGTTGTTTTGAAGGTTGGATTCAAATCCCACGGTAAGTTCGACTATATATAGACATCCCTTTGAAGTAGATAGGAGTAAATCTGGACGATATTTGTCACCAGTTATTAATTATTGAGGGGCTTTTGAATTCAGGAAGATCAACAAAAAGGTTGGAGCAATTGGCAGTTTGTAGGGTCTTGGCAAGAAAGTTGAGAATAGAGTCGTATCTCCACGTAAAACGTTCAAGGTATGATTGACATCCGGCAACCACGTGTAGGAGAGTTTCTGGGCGTAAGCAAAAGGAACAGTCAGAACTTGATGATATACCCCATCTGGAAAGGTTTTTGCGGGTAGGAAGAGAATTATTGATATAACGCATAGTAAAATTATAGATGTTTTTTGGTAGTTTAGATTGAGAAGCAGACCAGAATTTGTTTAGCTTTGGTAAGGAGAATTTCGTAACATTCGAGAAAAATGAGCCTTGACAGGTCAAATGGTTTTGAAGTTTATCCTCTTGTCCAGAACGGAAATCTTTGATAACTTCCTTGGTAGAGTTGTAAATATCATACTGAATGTTAGTGCTGTTATTAGTTGATTTCCAAAGCTCTTTTATTGATTCATTGGGAGATGTTTTTAAGGCATTTCGAAGAACTGTTTGACACTGAGTGAATTTGATAGATGGTGGGAAAATACTTAGACCAAATTTGTTACGGGTTAGAAAGATGTTACTCAATGTTCCAGATACTGGTATTTCCAGCCATTTACGGATGTATTTGTTTACAACGGAATCAATATTTTCAGAGACCCAAGTTTTGGACAAGGTAGCAACAGTAAAATGCCAGGATATTTTAGATAAGACGTAGCGACTGTAAAGAAGAAGTTTATTTTTTGGATGTAGTGGTTTAAGGTCAATATCAGACATCAGTTCTGTGATGAGGGAGGTCAGCTCAGACTTGTGTTCTTGGTTGGACATATCAAAATCAAAGTATCTTCCTAAATATCGGAAAGATTCTCCAATTTTAGTAGTTGGGATTAGGTCACTGTTAATTAAGAGTTTAGGTAAATATTGGACTGATTTTGTTAAAGCTTTCTTGATACCAAATGTGCTACATTTGTCAACCCGGATAATCATACTGGACCATTGGCACCAGATACAGAAACGATTTAGAAGATGCTGGTTTTCTGATTCTTGGCCACTAATGACCGCGGCATCATCAGCAAACTGAAACCAGTGGATCGGGTTTAGAAATTGGAAGGAGAAACCAAATTGACGGTACTTATCGGCCTTTATGTGTTGAATGAAAGTGTTGAAGCACATATTAAATAGTAGAGGACTAAGACAATCACCTTGCAGTACACCACGGCCAACAGATATAAAAGGAGTACGAAATTCAGATGTTATTATTGAAGTCTTAAAATCCGTGTATAAACTTTTTATAACAGTTTTGATGTGATTAGGAATGTGATGGTAATCAAGGATGGACTGAATTAAATTATGATGAACTTCACCAAAGGCATTCTTGAGGTCAAGTAGAGTGATGACAAGAGAACGTTGTTTTATCCTAGCTTTGTTGATAATATTGGTCATCTGAGCTGTGTGTTCTAAAGTGCCAGACAGATTAGGTGTGAAGCCTTTCTGTATATTATGTTCAATAAAGTTATTAGTAACGAGGAAGGAGAATATTGCATTGCGAAGACATGATGTAAATACTTTTAATGGTATTGTTTCCAGAGTGATGGGACGAAAATTTGAGGGGTCATCTGTGTTGCCTTTCTTATGAATAAGTATAGTGCACGCTCGTTTCCATTCAGCCGGTATAGTTCCAGACAACCAAACATTACGTATTATTTCTGTTAGGTAAGTTCTTAAAAAAGGACATCGCTTAAAACATATGATAGAGAGTTGATCAAGGGGACAAGGAGAACCAGAGGCCTTCATTCTACGTATTGCATTAGTAACTTGTTGATAAGTTGGAGGGTCAACGTTGAATTGAACTTCAGGATCAGATAACCTTGGAATCCAGCTTGGAATATGAAACAGTTTATTTGGATTAATTTTGGCTAGAGTTTTACTGAAATAAGATAGGCATTTTTGCATGTTGAATGAAGGAAACACGGCGTCTTTTCGATTCAGGACGTTCTTGACATAACCCCAGAAGTTTCTACCAATGTATTGATCATGACTGAAAGATTCGTTGTTATTTGGAGTTGACTGGTTGCAGTTGTTGTTATTACGGCGGAGCTTATCACGCAAGGTGTGTGACACGTATTGAATTTCTTCAGAGTCACCGTTTGCAGATTTTAATTTTTTTAACTCTTTCTTTAAGTCCTTGACTGAATGTTCTTTGTATTTATTCACTAGGTTTTCGTCAGGCACTGTTTTAACATGACCAAAATTATCTGCGAAATAGTTGTAGATAACGTCATTTAAAAGCTTTATGTTTGGATTTAAATCGTGTGATCTGATTGGACCATTTAACTGAAGAACAGATTTGAAAAAATAATTTGCCGTTGACCATTCCGAATCGCTTTTAGGAAGATTTATGCCATTTTTTAAAATTGGAGAACTTTGTTCGCTGTCCACAGCAACACTTGTGTTGGATTGATCATCAGTAGGGATATTTGCAGAGTTATCATCAATTTGTTCCTCAAGATCTGTACAAAGTTCGTTGTTCAACCCAAGAATAACTCTGCAACTACGTTGATGCATCTTGAGACCACGCATGCCTTTACATATCTTACCACAGCAGCACTTGATTACGCTACGGCTTGCGATAGCAACATTAGGAGATTTAATGACTGGCATTTGCCTTGGTGTATTATCCGCATAACGACCTTGCTGATCTGGATTAACTCGCTGTTTACATCGCCATGTATGCCGACCCAGCGTAACGAAATCTTTACCACAAAATGAACAAACGACGCAAATCAATAACATAGCTATAAAACTTGAACGAATCATGATCAAATCCTTCCTACCACTTATTGGGTGTGATTTTTTAAAGATATATTGTGATTCAAGTACAAAACCAGCAGTAAAACTACAGACATGTACAGAGCACGTCTGAACGGCTCTGCTCAATGCAATAATAATAATAATAATAATAATAATAATAATAATAATAATAATAATAATAATAATAATAATAATAATAATAATAATAATAATAATAATAATAATAATAATAATAATAATAATAATAATAATAATAATAATAATAATAATAATAATAATAATAATAATAATAATAATAATAATAATAATAATAATAATAATAATAATAATAATAATAATAATAATAATAATAATAATAATAATAATAATAATAATAATAATAATAATAATAATAATAATAATAATAATAATAATAATAATAATAATAATAATAATAATAATAATAATAATAATAATAATAATAATAATAATAATAATAATAATAATAATAATAATAATAATAATAATAATAATAATAATAATAATGGAAACTTTATTAATGATTTTTTTTTTTTTTTTTTCTAAACAAACAATTGTAAATCTCACTCATCGAGGTAATTTACAATCGACTACTTGAATCACAACTAAGCTACTTAAAAACTTAAAAGTTCATTAAGTCAGGATTCGTCCATTCCTTATTTCTGCAGCAAAAAATATAATAGGTTGTTCTGATGGCAATAGATATCATTTTTCTGACACAATAATTTTGATGCTTCACATGAACTCCTACATCGTTTAACATTGCTATAAAGGAGGTACACTCTTTTGCGAAAACACCGAGTGAACTAATCGAGAGATTGACAAATTTAACAGTGCTAAAGTGTTCACTTTGTTGGCTAACTATTTCTTCATATTTGGCTTTTTTGCGCTCTACGTTGTTTTGAAGGTTGGATTCAAATCCCACGGTAAGTTCGACTATATATAGACATCCCTTTGAAGTAGATAGGAGTAAATCTGGACGATATTTGTCACCAGTTATTATTGAGGGGCTTTTTAATTCAGGAAGATCAACAAAAAGGTTGGAGCAATTGGCAGTTTGTAGGGTCTTGGCAAGAAAGTTTAGAATAGAGTCGTGTCTCCACGTAAAACATTCAAGGTATGATTGACATCCGGCAACCACGTGTAGGAGAGTTTCTGGGCGTAAGCAAAATGAACAGTCGGAACTTGATGATATACCCCATCTAGAAAGGTTTTTGCGGGTAGGAAGAGAGTTATTGATATAACGCATAGTAAAATTATAGATGTTTTTTGGTAGTTTAGATTGAGAAGCAGACCAGAATTTGTTTAGCTTTGGTAAGGAGAATTTCGTAACATTCGAGAAAAATGAGCCTTGACAGGTCAAGTGGTTTTGAAGTTTATCCTCTTGTCCAGAACGGAAATCTTTGATAACTTCCTTGGTAGAGTTGTAAATATCATACTGAATGTTAGTGCTGTTATTAGTTGATTTCCAAAGCTCTTTTATTGATTCGTTGGGAGATGTTTTTAAGGCATTTCGAAGAACTGTTTGACACTGAGTGAATTTGATAGATGGTGGGAAAATACTTAGACCAAATTTGTTACGGGTTAGAAAGATGTTACTCAATGTTCCAGATACTGGTATTTCCAGCCATTTACGGATGTATTTGTTTACAACGGAATCAATATTTTCGGAGACCCAAGTTTTGGACAAGGTAGCAACAGTAAAATGCCAGGATATTTTAGATAAGACGTAGCGACTGTAAAGAAGAAGTTTATTTTTTGGATGTAGTGGTTTAAGGTCAATATCAGACATCAGTTCTGTGATGAGGGAGGTCAGCTCAGACTTGAAATAATAATAATAATAATAATAATAATAATAATAATAATAATAACAATAATAACAATAATAACAATAATAACAATAATAACAACAATAACAATAACAATAACAATAACAATAATAATAGGAAAATTTTAAACATATTAGTTTTATCAAAACTGCTGTCAATGAGGGTCTCGTTTGACTCAGACAATTCTTTTCCGACTTTTTTATCTTACTCCTAACCAACTCATCTTTACTGTGGAGGGTTACCATGAGTTTCGTGTCCTGTAAGCTAAATAAAATTCACGTGCCTCTAGGGGCTCCGGGGCATGCTTCCCCCGGAAAATTTGAACATTTAAAGTTCCGGAAATGCCATTTTCTGCATTTTGAGGCCCTGGTCTTACTATAATTACAATTTTCTACGAATGACAAATGAGGTCGGGGCTAACTATTTGGAAGGAATTAATTTTTTTTATTTGCATTGCTGAGTGCTTAATATAACTGCTTTGAATGATTGAAGAAAAACCCCTCAGGTTGTAGTAAATCGTTTACAATGGTAGTAGTAAATCGTTTACAATGATAGTAGTAAATCGTTTACTACCAACCCCGTAAGTGCTGGGTGATAATCTATAACCATAATATTAGTATATTAAAAGAAATATTCTTATATCTTTTTTCTACAGGTATATTTCCTGTCCGGTTACATGGATCATCAAGTAAATTTGGTATTGGATTTGTTGAAGTATTTTACAACAGAACATGGGGAATAGTGTGCGACGATGGTTGGGACTTACATGACGCTAATGTGGTGTGTAGGCAGCTTGGTTTTTCAAATGCGACGCATGCTTGGGGAGAATCAGACAATACAGACACTTGTTCTAAAATGACAAAAATATGGTTAGATAATGTTGTATGCACAGGTTCTGAACTGTTCTTAGCTAGCTGTGTGCACCGAGGATGGGGAAACGAAAACTGTCATTGTAAAGAAAATGCTGGTGTTAACTGTTCTCTGCCAGGTATATGTTAGAACTTTTTAAATTAATACACCCTTGTTTAAGATAGCGCCAAAAATAATCAGTTTTTTATTCATATTTTCGATTTCTGGAGATGTTTTTTATTCTTCTTTATTTCATGGTATGTGTTTGCTGTGGTGTTGTGGAATTAAAACAAAAACAAAAATAGTTATCATGCTATAACGATAATTACAATCACGATCACAATCATTGCAATCACTTGCAATTACGATGACAATTACAATAATCGCAATCACAGTAATTATTTACAATCGCAATTATGAGTCACAATAATTGTAATCACAATAATGTTATCACAATCACAATAATGATTATGAGCGCAAATTATAAGCATTTTTACTCAGTTCTTCTACGAAGAAGCCTACTGAGTCAAATTTTTATAAAATGCTTATCCAATTCTTAACCAAATTTAATAACAATGTAATGGTTGGTCCTTGGGCTGTGGCCAACTTTCTACAAAATTACATCAAAATTGGTCTAATAGTTTTTGAGATATCTGAGTGATGAACAAACAAACGAACGGATGGACGGACAGACAGACAGACAGACAGACAGACAGACAGACAGACAGACAAACAAACAAACAAACAAACAGACAAACAGACGGACAGACAGACAGACAGACAGACAGACAGACAGACAGACAGACAGACAGACAGACAGACAGAGGACAGACAAACAGAAAAATAGAAAAATAAAACAGATTAAAAGATAAGCAGAGGTAAATACATAACCTCCTATAACCTCCTAACGGAGATAATGACAATCAATTATCACAATCACAATCATTGCCATCATGATAATCTTATCACAATCACAATAATGACAATCACAATAATGACAATCCATGTGTCTTCGTGATTAATTGTAATCGTTGTGAGCGTCTAATTGGTTGATTGTGTGTTGCCGTCGTGTAGTTGGTTGTTTGTTTTGTCGATTTCAAAATCATGCAAAATCAACCAACGGACAAAACAACCAATTACTACACGACGGCAACAAACAATCAACCAATCAGACGCTCACAACGATTACAATCATGATCGAAGACATGGATGGTCAAAACAATAAAACACTAGACTTATCATCTTTCTCTCACTTCTGATGAAGACTCGAAGCACCGAGTCGAAAGCTCAAGAAAAAGTATATTGAATCCGTAGAACTCTTAACAAACAACGAACACATTATGACTGGATTACAAATCGTCAAGTCACAGCTCATCAGTGTAGCTTGGACCAATCTGAATGCATTTCACCAATTACTTATACACATGCGATCGTCGGTGACAACCGCATGTGGGACAGCATCGGTGAAGTACATTCAGATAGCGTGAAGTGCGCATGGGCCCAGAGTGCTCAAACTTCCACAAGGGTAGTGAGCGTTGTATATATATATATATATATATATATATATATATAAATACACGGCGAGTGGCCAAACTCTGTGGGCATTTACAACGCGAGCCGAATACGACTTATCGAATTCAGACATCTAATTGTTCAGGTTAATCAACAAGTTTGTGAATCAGGACGAATTTGTATCCGATATACAACACCTGATTAAACATTTTTTTTTATGATTAATTAATGATTGCATAATTACAATTACGATAATCATATACTAGCTAGATACATTTGATAATTAAAAACGTTTACGGCACGAACGTCTACGATGCATGCCGGAGCATTCCCGAGCACAAAAACGAGCTGAGCACAAGTGCAAGCACAACCACAACTAATGTAATGGCAATATAATTAAATAAATAAAGCGACATGTGTCGAAGCTTATAGATATTTAATAAGAATAAAATTAAGGAATATAAAATAGAATCGATAAATTTATGCACGTTGTGTCATTTTAATATTTTTAGTAGTGAAATATTACTTGTGAAGTCGTTTGGAAGTTAGTTTGTTGTATGTGACTATTTCTAATTGAAATCTTAATCGTTTAATAAGGTTACTGTAAACCTTCAAACCATAATTTTCTTGATTTTTTTTATTCGGCTGAAAGTGAAGCATTTTATAAGTGACAAGAGGTTTTCACACGGCTTTTTCTAAAAGAAATGTGTTGAGCTAAAGTAAGAACTTTAAAAAGCTATAAGTGAATACGAATTTATCAGAATCATCTAAAAATTGATATTCGAGTAAATTAATATTCTGGTGACAAAAGTGTGTCTGGGAATTGTAAAATTTTCCATATTTATCGTTTTACGGCCTTTTATGCAAGCCCATGCATTGAACCTCCTGTGAGATTGTGTTTTAGCTGTAATAGTAAAAATTCGATAACTCTAAACGTATTTGGAATTTTTACAAACCCAGACGCACTTTTTGTACTGTGATATTTATCTACCAAACTCCCAATTTTCAGAGCATTATAATAAGTAGTTGTTCACTTATAGCATTTCGAATTGGAATCTTAATCGTTTAACATTTTTTACTAGGAGATAATATCATTCATTGCACGCACATTGATGGAAATTTAAAGTGCAGTTGTGACAAAGGTTATTTAGTTGGAAATGACAACAAGTGTTATGGTATGTACAAATATTGTAAGAAACTTGTAGAAATTTTTTGTGTGAATATTTGGGCATCAGTAAACAGATTGACAACATTAAAATGTTGGACTATTTTATGCATGGTATTTTTCAGTTACTTTTCGCGGCGTTTCTAAAATATGTCGTAAAATATGTTTTCCCAAAAAGCTAGGGGGTAAACCAGATTTCTGACTACCGTAGGGTTATGGTTTTTGTTGTGGTTAGGGTATCCAGAAGATTGCTAAAATCTTGATGCTCACTGAAGCCTGGCTACAAATTGAGGAAAAACAAATTTGAGGACAAATTTTGGAAAACTGGGAGGTTCCTTTTGAAACATCCCTTTTAGTGACGGCCCATTTTGATTACAAAAGTGGTTAGATACTTATTTCTTCAGAACACTCGAAAAATAAAGTGGTATTATTTGCTAGCAGCGCCCAGTGAGCTCAATATAGAACTGGAGTGATATCTTTGTGGACAGTGTACTGGTGAACACCGCTTTCAGACCTTTGCGCATGCGTGAATTTACTATAGTAAATATTGCAAGAGAAGTGGCAACTAGCCGTGGCAACAACCAGACAGACTCGACTATTCATTTGTGTATTTAAAAAAGGGTAATGAAAATTACGAAGGGGTCATTTCAGAATATGTTACCGGCAATATTGACAAAGAAGCCATGTACAAATTGCCTACCTTATCTTTTTGGTGGTATGCTTATAATTTTAACTTTTGTGTTGGAGTCTCGGACCAGTCTAAATATTTCAGTGATTTCCGTCCCGCTCTTTTAATTGACGTACGAGCTCGGACGTCGCGCAGGCGCAAAACGTTTGGCAGCGGTGTTGTGCGGGTGTGTAGGCCTGAAGTACGTATAGTTCCAGTCTTCTACGCGGTCTGGTCAAGTCACGATCGGAAATGGCGGCTGTCGAGGCTCGCGAAATACGGGCTGACCCGTATTAGCTACGCATGCGTAGAACGAATATCTTGCGTGTAAACGTCATCAATAGACGGCCGACAGGCTGCACACTTCAGCGAGGACACCCCGAGCTCAAAGTCAAACATCTCCGCTCAAAATCGTCGCTCGATCATAATTCTTCCACGAGCGCATAGCACGAATGTTGGGCTTGCCATAGAATATGGTTTGTTGATAACTCGTGGAATTTTCGCGATGTACGAAGCCATTACCCTTCTTAAATTCATCAGTTTCAAATGTCCTCAGAACTCACTTGAGCCAGCACGCACGTGGACTGCGAACTGCCCCATGAAAGTGGCCGATTTTCTATGCGATTTCCGATCGTGCTGATCTGGTCAAATGACCGCGTTGGAGACTGGAACTATATACTTCAAACCTGCCATGTTCGCCATGTCTTGCTTCAATCTTTGCCCGGTCAATGACAACAGATATCACTCCAGTTATATATAGAGCTCACTGGCAGCGCCTCGCCACCGAATCTGATCTGCTCTTTTTTATACGTATAACGTATAGTCAATCTTGCAAACTTGCGCACCATCGGTACTATAATTTGCAGCCGACCAACAGACACTGGATAATTACTTGTATAATATAAACCACTTCAAAAATACTGTATGAAAAATATCAAAATAACTTGATTTATTTTATCGCGAGCAGTTAATTAAGCTATACGTACTTTATATTAATTTTTACCGTAAATATTGGATTTCGCGTACATGCTATCCGATATTCTTTTCTTTTCATTATTTTTTCCCGCTTTTTTGCTTTTCTTTCTATTCCTTTTCCCTTCTGTCGATCTAAAAAAATTTTCTGGATCCCGTCGTGCGCTATTTTATCGACTTTGATTTTCTACAAGCATACTGTTGGACGCAAATATCATGTTTTCTTAAAAATTCGAAGGAATTTAAATAACCAATGCATATATAATTTTTTATAATTACCAATTATATAAATTCAAAAAATTTATATAAAAGCAAACTAAAACAATTTTAACTGAGGAAATTGAAGGAAAAACTTATGTAAATTACAGGACGATACTAATTGACCGTACCGAAAAATATGGCGACTTGTATATTTAACCACAATCCTTTGCGCATAGTAAATATTGTTTCTTGTAGAATTATCGGAAGATAGGTTGACTTTAAGAAGATGAACTTTGGGAGGAATGAAGTTCTTGCTTACTACATAAGTTTAGTTGTTATTTGAGCTGATTTGAGGTCGCAAAGCATTGCGGTTAAATGAACCGCCGCCATCTTTTTCTGTACCATCAATTAGGAAGCTATTTCTCTTTTCTTTTCTCAGTTTATGAATATTTTACTAATTCATAAACTAAGATATTTTAAGTTGTGTGTGTTAAAAGCCGTGAATTTCATGGTCACCATGCAGGGCCTAGTTGCATAAACGCTAACGTTCAGGCCAAGGCCCCGTTTACACTAGAGCAAAAGTATCCGGATTCACATTGTTTTTAATTCCCACGACGATGAAAAACAATGTGAATCCGAATACTTTTGCTCTAGTGTAAACGGGGCCTAAGTCCTAACGTCAGACGTTATGTCTATTCAAATCTATTGTCTTAACGTCAGAAGTTGAAAATTAGGCCGGACGTTAACGTTTATGCAACTGGGCCCAGGACATTATTTTTGTTCTAGGCTTATAAAGTTGGCAGTTGTCGTTTGCATTGTTATTATTTTCAGGACACACGTTTATAACAGTAAATTGTATTACTGAAGTGTTATTATCCTGATTAAAAATTCGTATAAATAAAATAAAAATATCCCGATTCTTCACTATAACGGTACAATTGAGAAATGAGTTGTATTACACCTACAATCAGTGACAAAATATCTTGGGACACCTCGCATTGTTAGTAATAACGTAATATTTCTTTCAATTTTTTTCGTAATAAAGTGTATCCCTCCCTCCTCCTCCCTATTCAATGTTGAATTTCAAGTAAGGAACACAGTAAACGTTGAAACGAACGCCTAAAGAGTCACCAACATTGAACAGGGGGGCCGGGGGATACTTGGAGCGGAAAATATTGTCCTTTAGGTTGAAGTGTCCCAACACTTTTGTGAGTTTTGTCACTGATTGTAGGTCTTAGCTGGGATCCGTGGTCTGAACTGTGTCGTATGGCGGCTGCTTGAAAGCGTCTTTGATATGCCTCGACACGACCACGTTGAAAAATGGAGATATTGTAACTCTAAAATTATAGTCTACCTTGTAAACGCATTGAGGCTTTGCAAAATGCGTGGCGATGCCAAGAACTGAAATTATTATTATTAGTACATAATTCAATTCCAAACTAGAGAGCTAAAATTGATAGCTAGTAGTATTATAGCTTTGCAATTGGAAATTAAATAATACTCAATAGTCGATAAGTAAGTGGTAACATTCGGCGATTCGTGAATCAGCGCACGTCCGCTTCGCCAAGCTTCGATATCAAATGTTTTACCCTAACTCGATATTTTTTAAATTTTACTTTCAAATGTTTATTTGACAGATATAGACGAGTGTTCGTTAAACACGAATATATGTGGTTCATATACAAACTGTACAAATGTCATTGGATCATATAATTGTAGTTGTATTGATGGCTACAATGGTACTGATGGAGTCAATTGCACAGGTAACCATGTAACAATTATCATAAATTGTTTATCCACCGCGGTGCAATTCAAAAAGTTATAATTTATATAAAATATATACAATTAAAAAATTACTAGAGTACCTAATATAAAGTTACTACTACACAGTGTAAATATAAACTATTGAAATCTTGACGGTTGGTATTAAAGTCATTCATGGTTGTCAAGAGTTCAATTTAAAATATTACTTTCAATTGTTTATTTGACAGATATAGATGAGTGTTCGTTAAACACGAATATATGTGGTTCAAATGCAAACTGTACAAATGTTATTGAATCATATAATTGTAGTTGTATTGATGGCTACAATAGTACTGATGGAGTCAACTGCACAGGTAACCATGTAACAATTATCGTAAATTGTTTATCATTATTCTGATTCTTTAATTAACTATTACTTTTGAGAAAAGATTCACCACGAAAAGACATCCACTGTTGTACAACTTAAAAGTTATATATAAAAAATATTCAATCTAAAAATACATTACTAAAGTTCTAATATCAAGTTAGTTATTAGTACATAATTAAAAGATGTAAACTCGTGAGATCTTGATAGTTGGTATTACAATAGCTTTAAAGTCATTTATGGTCGTCAAGAGTTCAACAATAGGTACTAGGCCGTAATATGCGGTTATTTGTAAATTCTTTCATCACTGTAGCGCATATATTTAACCTTAATACAAAAATTTTTTAAATATTACTTTCAATTGTTTATTTGACAGATATAGATGAGTGTTCGTTAAATACAAATATATGTGGTTCAAATGCAAACTGTACAAATGTCATTGGATCATATAATTGTAGTTGTATTGATGGCTACAATAGTACTGATGGAGTCAACTGTACAGGTAACGATGTCACAATTATCATAAATTGTTTATTATTTTTCTGATTCTTTAATTCACTGTCACTTTTGGGAAACGATTTACTACAAAAATTAGAGATCCACTGTGCAATTTACATTTTACATATAGAAAACATATAAAAATTTAAAAAAATACTAGAATACTAGTATATAGTTATTAGTACATATTAGTACTACAAATCTAAACTAGAGATCTTGATAGTTGATATTAAAATAGTTTTTAAGTCATTCATGGTCGTCAAGAGTTTAACAATGGCTAGCTACTAGGCAGTAACATTTAATATAACACAAGGCTATTCATGAATCTGTTTACTATAATGTAGCAAAATATATCTTTTCAAATATTACTTTTAATTGTTGTTTTGACAGATGTAGATGAGTGTTTGTTAAACACAAACAAATGTGATTCGAATGCAAAGTGCACAAATGTCATTGGATCGTATAATTGTAGTTGTATTGATGGCTACAATGGTATTGATGGAGTCAACTGCACAGGTAACCATGTAACAATTATCATAAATTGTTTATCCACCGCGGTGAAATTCAAGAAGTTATAATTTGTATAAAAAATATACAATTAAAAAATTACTAGAGTATACCTAATATAAAGTTACTAGTACACAGTTTAAATTTAAACTATAGAAATCTTGACGGTTGGTATTAAAGTAATTTATGGTTGTCAAGACTTCAACAGATGTTTAACCTTCATTCAATAATTTTGACAGATATAGACGAGTGTTCGTTAAATACAAGTATATGTGGTTCAAATGCAAACTGTACAAATGTTATTGGATCATATAATTGTAGTTGTATTGATGGCTACAATAGTACTGATGGAGTCAACTGCACAGGTAACCATGTAACAATTATCGTAAATTGTTTATCATTATTCTGATTCTTTAATTCACTGTTACTTTTGAGAAACGATTTACTATAAAAATTAGAGATCCACTGTGGTACAATTTAAATTTTACATATAGAAAACATATAAAAATTTAAAAAAAATACAAGAGTACTGGTATAGAGTTATTAGTACATACTGGTACTACAAATCTAAACTAGAGATCTTGATAGTTGGTATTATAATAGTTTTTAAGTCATCCATGGTCGTCAAGAGTTTAACAATGGATGGCTACTAGGCAGTAACATTTATTGTTATATACCAAAGACTTTCGCTTGCCAAAGATGAAATCTTATGTCAAATCATGGTCACGTGTTGTTCAACAAACTCCATGTTTCTTTCTGCCGAGGGAAACATTGCACTGGGAAACATTGCACTGTTTCCCTCTGACGTCAACAATGAAGAAGGAAACACAGTGCAATGTTTCTCTCTGACGTCAGCTTTAATCATGCGTTGTTCACGTGAATACACAATGATTATTGCATCAGATCAAGAACTTTGGACTCTTCGAAGCATTTTGAAAACAAGAGCTTGTTTCGAGCTTGTTTGGTACGAAATACCGTCGGTTGCATCTAAGGATGGACACCACCAATGAAAAACATGATCTACGCTGACGTCAAACTTCTATGTTTATGCGCGGAACTTCTTTGATTTTACATTTTCGAACTGTCTCTGAGCCCAACGGTTGTTTCACTCGTTTATTTCACTCGTCTATTGAGCTCAAAAACTCCTCAATTGTCAATCGACCAGCCATGATAAATTCATTGCCAAGTTTGGCGTTCGAACAAGCAAACATGTCACATGCGCTGCATAAACATAGAAGTTTGACGTCAGCGTAAAACATATTTTTCATTGGTGGTGTCCATCCTTAGATGCAACCGACGGTAGCCAATTTCCCAAAAGAAAGAATATCTATACATATCTTCAAAGAAGGTCAGAAGAAAACCTGGAGGAATTTAAAGCTGTTCTTTGTACTTGTTGAGTCTGGTGTATTTGTTTAGCCGCGTGAATTGAAATTACGAAAACAATGTCGAAGTGTTTTGGTAAGAAGTCTTTTTGCCTTCTTCAAGTTTCGAGTCATTTTGGTATTTTGTATTTTAAAAGTCTTTGGTATATAACAAAACGCTTGTTGACTTTTGCCTCGAGAAACATTGAGTTTTACGGTCCCTCAGGCTTCAATGTCACCCTCGGGCTAAAGCCCTCGGGTGACATTGAAGCCTTTGGGTCCATAAAACTCAATGTTTCCCTTGGCGCCAGTCAACAAGCAACACAAGGCTATTCATGAATCTGTTTACTATAATGTAGCAAAATATATCTTTTCAAATATTACTTTTAATTGTTGTTTTGACAGATGTAGATGAGTGTTTGTTAAACACAAACAAATGTGATCCGAATGCAAAGTGCACAAATGTCATTGGATCATATAATTGTAGTTGTATTGATGGTTACCATGGTATTGATGGAGTCAACTGCACAGGTAACCAATAATCATGTAACAATTATCATAAATTTATTGTTTATCCACGGCGTTGCAATTCAAGAAGTTATAATTTATATAAAAAATATACAATTAAAACAATTACTAGAGTACTAATATAAAGTTACTAGTTAGTACACAGTTTAAATTTAAACTATAGAAATCTTGAGAGTTTGTATTAAAGTAATTTATGGTTGTCAAGACTTCAACAGATGTTTAACCTTAATTCAATAATTTTGACAGATATAGACGAGTGTTCGTTAAATACAAGTATATGTGGTTCAAATGCAAACTGTACAAATGTTATTGGATCATATAATTGTAGTTGTATTGATGGCTACAATAGTACTGATGGAGTCAACTGCACAGGTAACCATGTAACAATTATCATAAATTGTTTATTATTATTCTGATTCTTTAATTCACTGTTACTTTTGGGAAACGATTTACTATAAAAAGTAGAGATCCACTGTGGTACAATTTACATTTTACATATAGAAAACATATAAAAATTAAAAAAAATACTAGTATATAGTTATTAGCACATATTGGTACTACAAATCTAAACTAGAGATCTTGATAGTTGATATTAAAATAGTTTTTAAGTCATTCATGGTCATCAAGAGTTTAACAATGGCTAGCTACTAGGCAGTAACATTTAATATAACACAAGGCTATTCATGAATCTGTTTACTATAATGTAGCAAAATATATCTTTTCAAATATTACTTTTAATTGTTGTTTTGACAGATGTAGATGAGTGTTTGTTAAACACAAACAAATGTGACGTGAATGGAAACTGTACAAATGTCATTGGATCGTATAATTGTAGTTGTATTGATGAGTACAATGGTACTGATGGAGTCAACTGCACAGGTAACCATGTAACAATTATCATAAATTGTTTATCCACTGCGGTGCAATTCAAGAAGTTATAATTTATATAAAAAATATACAATTAAAAAATTACTAGAGTATACCTAATATAAAGTTACTAGTTAGTACACAGTTTAAATTTAAACTATAGAAATCTTGACGGTTGGTATTAAAGTCATTTATGGTTGTCAAGACTTCAACAGATGTTTAACCTTAATTCAATAATTTTGACAGATTTAGACGAGTGTTCGTTAAATACAAGTATATGTGGTTCAAATGCAAACTGTACAAATGTTATTGGATCATATAATTGTAGTTGTATTGATGGCTACAATAGTACTGATGGAGTCAACTGCACAGGTAACCATGTAACAATTATCATAAATTGTTTATTATTATTCTGATTCTTTAATTCACTGTTACTTTTGAGAAACGATTTACTATAAAAAGTAGAGATCCACTGTGGTACAATTTACATTTTACATATAGAAAACATATAAAAATTAAAAAAAATACTAGAATACTAGTATATAGTTACTAGCACATATTGGTACTACAAATTTAAACTAGAGATCTTGGTAGCTGATATTTAAATAGTTTTTAAGCCATTCATGGTCGTCAAGAGTTTAACAATGGCTAGCTACTAGGCAGTAACATTTAATATAACACAAGGCTATTCATGAATCTGTTTACTATAATGTAGCAAAATATATCTTTTCAAATATTACTTTTAATTGTTGTTTTGACAGATGTAGATGAGTGTTTGTTAAACACAAACAAATGTGATTCGAATGCAAAGTGCACAAATGTCATTGGATCGTATAATTGTAGTTGTATTGATGGCTACAATGGTATTGATGGAGTCAACTGCACAGGTAACCATGTAACAATTATTACTGCATGCATGATAAATTGTTTATCATTTAGATTCAAATTATTATAACGGCCATTCACTTCAATCGTTTGTCTCGCGAATTAAGTCATTTTAATATCTAAGTGAATAAAATAAATCATTCTAATCAAACAGACAGTAAACTTTTAATGAGGGAAGCTTATTGGACCGCACAATTAGGAACATTAAGCCTTGCCGAAAAATCGCCGCTAACGTTTTAAAATATTGTTATAATAATTTTTAACTGATGAATATACATATAATACTATATTTGAAATTATATAACACATATACAGTTTGTTATTAAACAGTATTTCATCTTATCAAGCTTTACAATAAGTTTTGTATTGGGACTGTGCGCTTCTTAATACCGTATATATTGTTAATTTGACAGATATGGACGAGTGCTCTTTAAATCCGAACAAATGTCATTTAAATGCAAAGTGCACAAATGTCATCGGATCTTTTAATTGTAGCTGTAATGGTGGCTATGTGGGCGATGGATTCATCTGCATTGGTAATTGTTTATTACTTCAAGAATAATACGATATGGTTTAGTTTTTCCTGATTTATAATTCACTGAAGTGCACCATATTATATCACTACTACCACCGTCATTATCATCATCGTCATCGTCGTCCTCCCCCTCCTTATCCTCTTCCTCGTCATCTTCTTCCTCCTCCTCCTCATTCTCATCATCCTCATACCACTCATCATCATCCTCCTCCTTATCCTCCTCCTCATGCATCCTCATTTTGCTTCTCCTTCTCTTCCTCCTCCTTCTCTTCCTCCTCATCTTCCTTATCCTCATCCTCCTCATCTTGCTCTTCCTCCTCCTTCTCTTCCTCCTCCTTCTCTTCCTCCTCATCTTCCTTATCCTCATCCTCCTCATCTTGCTCTTCCTCCTCCTTCTCTTCCTCATCATCTTCCTTATCCTCATCCTCCTCATCTTGCTCATCCTCCTCCTTCTCATCCTCCTCATCTTCATCCTCCTCGTCTTCCTTATCCTCATCCTCCTCATCTTGCTCTTCCTCCGCCTTATCCTCCTCCTCGCCATCCTCCTTATCCTCCTCTTCATCCTCCTCATCTTCCTTATCCTCATCCTCCTCATCTTGCTCTTCCTCCTCCTTATCCTCCTCCTCCCCATCCACCTTATCCTCCTCTTCTTCCTCCTCATCTTGCTCATCCACCACCTTTTCTTCTTCCTTATCCTCCTCATCCTCCTTATCCTCAACCTCCTCCTCATCATTTTCCTTATCCTCCTCCTCCTCGTCTTGCTCATCCTCCTCCTTCACTTTCTCATCATCCTGATACTCCTTCTCCTCTTTATCTTCCTCTTCCTTCTCCTCATCCAATTCCTCATCATTATATTATCATCCTCGTCATTATCATCCTCGTCATCATTATCATGGTTACTATAATTTTTCTACTATATTCTTGTTAACGCCATTTTTATTAATCTTTTAGATAAGAAAGTCCCACATTGCGCAAGAGAAAGGAAACAAGATGTCGTTTGGAAGTACACATATGCTGAAAGAATCGCAACAAACCAATGTCCAGGGAAACATAAAGGTAAATAACGTATTTTATGTCGTCCATCGTGTCTCTCTTACTAAATGTACAGTGTATTAACTGAGCTCTTCTTACTGGACAATCATTGAAGGACTGACATCCACCAAATGAGATAACTATGAAGCAAAGTGGAAATGTGGTAAATTGCCTAGGTTTTTGGTAACGGAAAACTGACGTTTCGAGCTGAGCCCTATAGCTTCATCAGAGTGAAATATGATGAAGTGAAATATGATGAAATGAAATAGAACAGGGCTTAAATATCCAATATTATTGTATATCCAATATGTATGGTTACCTTACCAACGATTTAGATCTCGCCGTAGAAAAAACTTTTATAGTATCTCCCGTTCAGACACCCCTGAAGCATTCAACCACCTTTGGAACAAGTTTCGACCAATAAAATTTCTTTAGTCTTAACATTTCATCCGTTTAATTTATAAGTTAAAGATATCATCAATCAGTATTTTCGCATTTTACAAAATGATCCTGAGACGTCCGCCATTTTCACTGCTAACACCTTGAGTCCTTGATATATTTTCGTCGTAGTAAAAACATTTATGTCTCCTTAGTACACAGTGCCCTCAAACAAACACTTTGGAACCAGTGGGGACATTTTCTTGCGGTCGTTCCCATTGCTACACATGTCCTTTTCTCAATTCAGACCAGTCATTACTGCCCGCCACACTATCCGCCACAGTTTTCATGCACGTCCACCAACATCATTTATTGTATTTCTTGCAATAAATGCCCCAAAATTTACATCGGTAAAACATCTGATAGGAATAAGATAACAGCTACACGCCCTGTAGGGGTTAGCTGTAGTCATTTCTTTACCATGCGCCAGGACAGACCAACGTTTTGCTTTAGGTTATATTAGCATGATAAAAAGGCTTACAGAATCTCAACCTTCTGCCTAGGGTCTTTACTCGGCCTTCACATTTCTCCCTGGGCGCAAGGTTTACATAATTCATTCTTTACATAAGCATTACACTATTCATTTTATCAATTACAATACAGACCTGACAGCTGGAGGACATAAAAATCCTATTCGCTCCTAACTATGTCTTATTAATATTAAACAACGCAGTTTACATTACTGCGACGTGTTTTATGGAAGACAAAAAAAAAAGAGTTCGGCGCTTTGCATCGCATCGCATCGCATTTTATATGTTTTTATTTCTCTCTTTATAAGGAAATTGCTCACGAAAATGTACGGAAAAAGGAATGTGGAAGAGTCCTGACATGAGCTGGTGTGTTAAACCAGAAATCAAAAATCTTTACAACCAGGTAATAGGATTTTATTTTTATTTTTCTGAGGGGAAAGACTAGTACATGGCCATATATATTCACCATTTTAAAGTTGCACAAAGAACCTGGTTATAGCGAAATTGACAATGCATCATGGGACAGTTGTGAGGACACGTTCTTTGTTTGCGTTCCCTAAGGTTACCGTATACTAGCCTGGTACCCTGGCCCAATTTCAAAATAGATATGGGCCAGGTAACCACAAATCTCATTCTCGCGTCATCAGGGCTAAATCCACTTATGCCGATTGCAGTTTTACTCATAGGCAATAAAAACGCGCGAAATTTTCAACCTATAGGAAAGCAGAAGTTTTTAGTGGTTACCTGGCCCATATTCTTTGATTCGACCAGGCTAACCGTATACTTCCAGTGGAGTCTCCAGTCTAAGGGGCTGTTCATATGAGGCGGGCTAGCCCGGTTACTGGCTGATTTCATGTCACGAAAATCTTATTACGACTATTTGAGAAATGCAAAATCACATAACGAAGCAAAATTGGGTTTGTTTTTCTGTAGGTATAGCACCCGGAGTATTATAATTCCTTTTTGTAGTCAAAGAAAGATTTTCGTGACATAAAATCAGCCCAGTAACCGGGCCAGCCCGCCTCATAGGAACAGCTCCTAAAGGACGTATGGCGCATTAGCGTATAACGTCGCAGATACCTTGACCCCCACATCACATTAAAGATTATAATGCGACAAGAATTTATGCCAATATTGTTCGGGTTTAATGGAATCAACGATTTTTCAAGGATTTCTTTGACGGATGTCGTAATTGCCGTTCAAAAGCTTTAACTTAAAGTGATTTTTGTTATTTTTTAATTTGATTCTTTCTTGGGAGTCCTTATACGAATCGCTAAAAAACTGTGTCGGGGAGAAATTGAGAGAAGAAATGCTTGAACTAAACGCACGGGAATGGCTGTCAACGTAAAAGTTTTCGGAGTTATCGAATTTCCCGACACAGTTTTGTTTGTCTTATATTTATCTATCTTCCCTGAAAATTTGGGAGAATACCTTTCGAACAAACGGCACTTTTTGAATTTTTGAATTTTACTTCGGTAAAAAAACATTACATCGTCATTTCTCCGTCACTATTTACCCTTTTTTTGTATGAAAATTTAGCACGAAATTTTAATGGTTTAAAACATTTTTAAAAAAAACCCCAATTACCTCTGAAAGTATTCGGTAACCTTAAAGTGCCACTAACCCCAAAAATTTGTTCTCGGGATTCAAATAGTCCTTGTTGAGTATACTAGCACCAACATATCTTTTCTGTTATTGAACACTGTTCTTTCATTTTTTATGCCCCTTCAAACTTGCAAAATTTCGCATCTGTTTGTGCCATGGCGGAGCAGTGAGGAGAATGGGTATAGGATGTGTATGACGTAATACCAGGAATTCGTCTTCAAAAATCTATGAAGTGTAGTACACTGGAACTATAATAAAAGAATAAAAATGAAAAATATCAAACGTAACCTGGGTATGTTCTTTCCTATTTACTTTACAGTAAAAAAAATATAGAATTCCTGGTATTACGTCACAAACCCTTCTCGATGCAGTCTCCCAAGTGCTCCGTCGTGTCCGTCATTATCGCCACTTCAATCAATTCTTAAATCAAGATGATTTTACCAATTTAGTTAATTTATATTGCATTCTTCATCATTTGGATTGTCGATGTTTATTCGTGCAAAAAACGTTTTGGGGTTAGTGGCACTTTAAAACAGTCCGCATGATGTAATGCATGTGAATTTTACAGTCTTCGAGAAATTTGTGGTATATATGTACCGGTTGACACAAAAAAAGTGCATAAAATTCAAATAATTATAAAAAATATGTCTTCTCTAGTAATATAATTATTTTTAAAGTGTTTCTTAGTGTAAAAGGGATGCCCAAATCTCTCGGCAACATGTTGCGTTAAAAATCATTGTTAAGAATTGTCTGGTTTATTTGCATCACTTGAATATTTATTTACGTTAGATTTTAAACTTTTCGGAACAAACCATTATCTGCATATTTTATTACAGAACCATTCTCAGAGAAACATGACTACATGAGAAACATTTTCATGATTTTGAAAATCATGAAAAATTTTCTTGCGTATTTTTTTCTAGGGAGGACACATTACTTTTTATGATCATTTGAATTTTATGCACGTTTTTTCGGGTTATCTCTGGATTTTCGTCTTGCCCTATTTAACTGGGAATCTGCATCAGTTTCTTTAAAAAATTTTAAAATTACTTACTTAATTACCTTTTTTAAAAATTACTACTTTTCAAAATTAAAATACTAATTTTGAAAACTCTTTTCAGCATTACATATACGTTATTCATTGTTCTTCGCTATAGGGGATCCCCTTCTTTACGTGCGTCCGATGTACATATACTGATGCGTATCTGTTGGATTATAATACATGCACTTCAGTTAAATTTTTTTACCTTTAACCAATTAAACGTCTAAATATGAAAGTTTTTCAAACTACCACTTTTTAAAAATTTGTCTGGCGTTAGATAGAGTCTGCAAAAAAGAATAAAGTTAGCACACAACAATAATGCGCGTCGCCATTTCAAAACACTGAATACGAGTTACTTTTAAGTTTTTGTTTCTTTATTTAAAAGCTTAATGGAGGAACTGTTAAAAAGCCGAAAGAGATTTTGCGTTACAGTCGTTTGCTTTCCAACATAACAAGTCCGAATGGCTCACATCTTTATGGTGGCGATTTCATTAAGTCCATAAATATTCTCAGACATCTGGTGATAGTTGATAATTCGAATCAATCAAGATTAGCAAACTTCAGTGAAGAGAATTTTCGAAACTTTGCAAAGGTAAATACATTATTTGAACATTTTAAATTATATGTAAAGAAAAGAGAATAATATATAACATTCTCAAACTCATTAATAATTCATGAATTATCGTAGCCAATCCATGAACGCGTATACCGGCACATCACATGCATGAGTTTTGATAGACAATGATGTAGGAAACTGAATCTGTAGGAAACTTCCTAGTGAACTGGATCGCATTTCTTAATCTGCATATTGAAATCAATTAAGAAAACACCGCAAATCGCGATGCGAATACTCGTTTGAGAAGCAAGATCAAACACTCGTTTATCGTGTTTCATCGAAAACAATAAAAACCTCGGGGCTAGGCCTTTGGTTTACTTTTCATTTGTTTTCTCGTGTTTGCCGGGAACCCCTGTTGAACACTCAAGCTCGTGTTTGTTCTATTACATCAAGAAAGCGCATGAAGGCGCATGCACAAGAACGATGAGACTGCATAGCTTGCATTTCATTTCTTTTCACTTTATGAAATTTGCTTGTCATGACCAGTTATAAGGTATTCATTAATGTTTGCAGGGCCATTTCGCTAAAGCGCTCTCAATTCTCAGAATTTATGCCACAACAATAGAATAGATATCGTTAGAAAGCTATTAATTTGTCGAATACAATGTTGCATTTGATTTGACGATAAACACAAACCAATAATAGTTGTGAATTTTTAAATAAAACTAGAGGGCTTCACTCGGCGATTCAAGTACAAAGCGTTTTATATTTGTTCAATTTTCTTATTTTGTAGTTCGATTCCGAGGTAAATTCCCAGTAAAACGGTGTCAGCGTTGTTTGATGTCGAGTTTTTCTGATTTTATTGATGACCAAAGGTGAAAATGCTGTTTTCCGACCAACATTCAAAGAAAATAAGTCATAAAACTGAAACCAGGCAATAAATAAAAAAAACGTTGACACCGTTTTGCTGGAAATTTATCTCGGAATCGAACTGCGAAAAACTTTTTTGAACAAATAAAACGCTTTGTACTGGAGTCTCCCCGAGCGAACCTCTCCGGTTTTATACTTTAGAAAATCACAACTATTATTAGCTTGTCTTTATTGCAAAATAGAATACAACATTGTATTCTATAAATTAATAGCTTTCTAACGATATCTATATCTATTCTATTTTTGTGGCATAAATTTATGTCTTACGAATTGAGAGCACGGCTTTACCGAAATGACCCTGCAAACTTTAAGTAGATAATAAAAAATATTCTTATGTTTGAAGCTTGCGTTGTAAAATATAAATATTTATATTTTAAAGAAACAATTTGATGTGTAGTTTTAAATTTGTAGAGCTATAGTGAAACTGTGAGCAATCTACTACACACTAACAATCTTTTGGTTTGGGAAGGAGTGAAGAAGGTAAATGCATGAGTGTTGTGCCATGTTTATGATGGCTGTTACACCATTTCTATTTTATTTATTTTTTTATAAGACAAGACCACGCTTATATACAAGTATATAAAAGAAAAACCTTAAATATTTTAAACTTAAAATAGGTAAAGCTAACTGTAATAACCAAAGGGCTAGACTAGACAGTTAGCTGATTATAATACAAAAAAATGATACTAATTGCTCGCGGGAAGAAATTTAAACAATTACTTGCAATAAATTTTGTTGGATATCCATGACCAAAAATGTACTAATAGAGAGTATTATGTTTCTATTTAACAATATACATGTAGGAACAGTACATTAAAATTAGCATATTTTCAAAATAAAATATTAATCGAGATTACTGTACGAATTCAGTAAAATATTTTTCAATTTTCGTTTAAATTTAGATTTGCTAAATATTTTTAGTTCTTCATCAATTGAGTTCCACACGTTTGGACCAACATATCGAATATTAAACTTAAGGGCTCACTGTAATTAGTGTTTAACTGTTGTGGTGTCCATGCTTCTTTTTTTTTCTTATTTTTTTTTTATTATGTAATTTTAAGAGGTGAAGAATATATATATATATATATATATATAAATTAATTAATTAATTAATTAATTAATTAATTAATCGAAGTAATATAGTACAGCGTTTTCTTTGTCATCAACGCTGTCTATCTAATTATAGTTCTTGATTATAACAGAAATTTTCTTACTTACAAAATGTACACTTTTTCATACAATTTTTGTCTTTTTTATAGCGAAAAGATACTGTGTTACTTCTAGTTTCAAATGTGGAAGAATTTGGAGTTGCATTGGGGAGAAGACAAGTTGAGTTATTCCAAAGCAAAACAAAAAATTCGCGTAATTTAACCGAAAAATTAGTTAATATTGGTAAGAAAATGTTGACTTAATTTTTTTACAATTTATAATCCTGGTTTTTGTAATTTTATATTATTAATAAAAAAACAATGTTAAGTTTTGTTTGTTCTTACTGTACAAGCTGTCGTTAGATGTTAATACACGGCAAGAACTAACAAAAATTTTCAAACTTCAAACAGTAAGACCAATACTAAAAAAAAACAACATTGCATGTTACTTAACAATAAGCGATTTCCGTTGAGAGGTCACATGATTTTAATTTTATAAAACTAGTATTGGGTTATAACCCGCATGGAAAACGGATACAGGATGGTACTTAAGTACTGTTTACAAAATGGTGTATGGCCTTCTGTAGGAGCACGAGGCGAATAAAACGTATTAATCATTCATGAAGAAAATTTCAAAAACTTATTAATAATTTATGAGGAAAACACCAAGAAAATTATAATTTTAATATTAATCAGTGTCTGTACAGTATATATGATGCAGAACTGATTAGCAAAATAGCAATATTTTAATGGATATGTAACGAATATAATATATAATACGAAAACGATTAATATGGACTATATATAACAACAAAGTTTGCTCCGCATCTTACGTCCTACCAACTGATAAAATGTATATAAAGCGCAAGAGTGTAATGTTCGGCAGGTTGCATTTCTATAACCCTTTCCCGTCCGTAGACTAACACTTGAGACTCGGTTAACATATATCGCCCAGAAAGAGTTAAAATACTAGGATAAAATACTTAATAATCAGTATTGTTTTTTTTCATAGATCTCTTATCTCAAGTTGTAGATGTCAGCAATTTTGATGGTTCTATGTTTGGAACAAGTATGCATGAAGAAGTTCATCATGGCGTTATAAGCTATCCAAAAAGTTTATTTGAACGTCAAGAAAAAGAAGGTATAGTGTGGATAGTGTTTATGCACAAGCAGGAGAATTATAATTATGATTTTTAATGAATATTATAAAATATAACGGTAAGTAATTATCATTGACAGCCGCAACGAAAACTGACTCCTGAATTTGTAAAGATATATATTCGTTCTCATGCGTGTTGAATCAGATTATTTGATATGTCAGTGGCGAAGTGATTCAGAGATGATTGATCTGTTGGACACTATATTAACGATATTTTGTGACAGTAGAGTTTAATAATTGTGTTATATATAACATTTTTTAAAATAACATTTTGAAAACAAGCGCGGCGATTGGTTGAAAGCCGTGTTTCTATAACTTCATAGAAACACGGCAAGGTCCACACCATTCAATTTTCAACATTCCATTTATACGCCATCATACGCCATTATGAAGAGTAAGGAGAATTTACGTTCTATACCTATTTTCGAAAGGTTATTTTATAAAGGAAATAGAAAACATTTTTTTCCGTGTTCCCATAGAGTTATAGAAACACTTATGGAAGTTTGGGAGAACTCGAAATAGCGTGGAAACACTCGCCCTGCGGGCTCGTGTTCCCACTACAATTTCTCGTTCTCCCAAACTTCCACTCGTGTTTCTATAACTCTATGGAAACACGGAAAATGTTTTCTATTTCTTAATTATAAAATAACATTTTGAAAACGCAAGCGGTGATTGGTTAAAAGCCGTGTTTCTATAACTCTATATATGGAAAACATGGATAGATTTACGCCATCATTCTAGTTAAAATGTGTACAGAAACACTATTATACGCCATCCACTACGCCATCAAATGCAATCCAATACGTCATCCGTGGAGGGTAATGAGAATTTACGCTTTTTATTTCGATTAATTTTAACGTTTAATCTATTTTGACGGGTTATTTTATCAAGGAAATAGAATATTATATAGTTATAGAAACACGTGTATAGAGTTATAGAAACACTTGTGGAAGTTTGGAAGAACTCGAAATAGTGTGGAAACACTCGCACCAAAACGTCCACTCGTGTTTCTATATCTCTGTAGCAACATGGAAAATGTTTTCTATTTCTTAATTATTGTCTGTAATTATACTTGCAGCTATTTTTCTACAATATTATTATTTTATTACAAATTTAATATAATAAATTACAATATATTATACAAGGCGAACAAACAATAGCTAGGACACGTTGTCCCCTAAACCCAACCCACAAAAGAAAATTAATGAAGTACTAAAGTACTACCAAAAATAAAACAACCCAAAAAATCTCTTTGATTATTACAAACATAAAATAAAAGTATTGGCATGACACTGACACTTTACGATTGATTAATTTTTAACGTCGAATATTTGAAAGTACTTTTGAAATGACAAAGTAACATCTTTTGCTGTTTTTTGTTTCCTTGCTTTGTTTTTAAGATATCACAGTTTGTTTTATAAGCGAAACTAATCAGTGACGTCACAACGTGCATAATGACTTACCGATTATCAAACGGAATCACTTCAAAGCAATTATGTGTGTGTGTTTTCCCCTTACAACAACAAAAATTTACAGTTTCAACTGATTCCGTTTAATAATAGCAAAGATATACCACCTTTTCCAGTAAGTCATTATACACGTTGCGACGCCACTGGTTAGCGTTTCACATATCAAACAAACTGAAATATCTTAAAAACAAAGCAAGGAAACAAAAAAACAGCAAAAGATGTTACTTTATCATTTCAAAAGTACATTCATAAAGACAAACTTAACTTTCGTTTCATAAACACTTTAAGTGGACACTTATGTGTCAAACGCTTTCAACGTTCAAGAAATTTTCTTTAGCATTGTTTATAATTTGAATAAAATAAGACCTATAATTTATTATAAATAGAACTTTGATTAAATTTATCATTCTTGTTTTTATAAGATTTATATATACTTGCAATGTCAGCATGCCATATTATATAGATAATATGGTCGCGCGATGATATGGACTATTGTATACCATTCGTCGTGGCAGATTGAACTCGAGAAGATAAATTGCATACCGTATTTCCTCGAATAACCATGCACCCACGCTTTAATAAGCGCTCCCTTCGAATAAGCGCCCCTCCTTCCAGGCCCAGCAAAGAAATTTAAATAAGCGCTTTCCTTGAATAAGCGTCCACCCCCTTGAATAAGCGCCCACCTATCTCTTTTTAATCTTTCTTTTATTGGTGTACACTCTCCGTAATTATTAAAAAGTTTTTTGTTGAAACAATGTTCAGTTAAATTGGTTAAAAGAAAATATTTAATAAGCGCTTCCCTCGTTTAAGCGCCCACCTTATCGCCCGAAATTTCGAATAAGCGACCGTGACATATCTCCAAAGCGTCCATGTATTATTCTGTTAATTTCATAAACATGTACTAACACGAACTGATCTAAATTGAGGCTCAGTTTTGACTTTTTGACTGTTTTTCACATAAGAATAGCATATTTTTTTACATGTGTTAAAATATGATTTTTCCTTTTTCATGTATGATGTACCAATTGTTTCTGTTATTTCAGATCAGTATGCTAGTATATTTACGGCAATTTTTCAAAACGTTGAGGCCATCTTAAATTACGACAAACAAAGGTAATTTCTGATTTCTAATTTTTTGCATGTTAATTTTTTATGTTTTTTGAATTAATAATTATTCCGTATGGTTTATTCAGACTGGTTTTTTTCATTTTTTTTATTTTAGTAAGTCTTCTGGTGTTATAAACTCAGTTGTTATGACAGCGGAAGTTCGTACCAAGAAATCAAAATCTTTTAATAAACTAACTGAGCCACTTGTACTCGTGTTTCAACATTTAAATCAGGTATGACAAGCAATTTTTTGACATGAAAAGTCATGACAAAATTTTAGAGCCATATTTGTTTTTACGTACATCATGTTTACGTAAATTTAATGCACTATATGATTAGGATATACATTGCATGTATTATAGAGAATATAGGAACTAGGCAATACATGCAGGCATTATATATATGCAATACAGGCGTTATAATAGAGGGGCACTATAGGCAATACATATATTATAGACAATAAATCAACATATACAATATACTGCTAGTATACATTATACTACTGTGGGGACTATAGGTGTTGCAGGCAACATAATCACCATATAGGTATATAGGCAAAACAGGGAATATAGGTTATTGCATGCATGCCTTCTGACGATTTTTGCACGTGTCGATCGATCAGACCTAACTATATACGGATATAGTATGCCAGTATTGCCAGTTCCGATAGGGAGAATTTTCTGCAACTGCTACTTCACTACCACAAACTATTTTCTTGATTGCTTAACGTGTCATACGAAACGTATGCACTACCTACAATTTCTTTATATTAAATATGTTTGTTAATTTTATAAAAACGCTTGTTTTTTGGCATGCTTTTTGTCACCTTTAGACCTTCGATGGGAGATTTAAATGTGCATATTTGAATATGGATGCAACGTAAGACTTGATATATAAATATATACTAGATTTATGGTATTATTATTATTATTATTATTATTATTATTATTATTATTACTATTATTATTATTATTATTATTATTATTATTATTATTATTATTATTACATTAAAATTAAAACTTTTTAGAACATTTTTTTATAATTTACTTTAATTTATCATATTATTTTTTATTGTAATTTAATTATATTTGTGTTATTACTACTATTATTATACAGAAGAGTACATTACAACATTAAAGACAAAAATTAAATTGAAAAAATTATTATTATTATTATTGTTGTTGTTGTTGTTGTTGTTGTTGTTGTTGTTGTTGTTATGATTGTATATAAAGTAAAAAGTGCGTCGTTTAAAAGCTGACTTCAGTTCGTTAATTAATTTTTTTGAAAAGAACACGTAAAGAAACCAAAATGTTTAACTTTTTTTTTTAAATATTTGAGTATTTCCAGCTTAGAAATTACGTGTTAATTTTTTCCATTCTTTTGTTTAAAATAGAGCAGATTCATAACGTGTTCAAATGTTGCAAATAGCCGCCCGCTCGCGCAGTCAATCAAATTACAAGAATTGAATGCTTAAAATTCTACCGCCAATAAGAAATAAAAGAAGTAAAGTATATGTTATTTCTATTCGTAGCTCAAGTAACGACAGATGGCTAAAGGATGGTTGTTTCGTCCATTCCACCAACAAAACACACACCGTATGCCACTGTTTTCATCTAACCAACTTTGCTTTACTGTTTGATGTTTATGAAACACAGGTAGGATTGCAGGCTAACCAGGCGCTAATGATTCGGGCACGGACCGGGCAGCAATTCTGCTTGTAGCAGCGCGCACCACGCGGCGGCGTAGCAATTAACAATATTAATATTAATAATAAGTAGTAATAATAATAATAATTAGTATAAATACACCGGTGATTATAGAAAATCACGCGCGCTGATTGGTCGAGCTACTTCGGTTTAATTCTCGATAATCACCTACAGCGTTTATTCAAAATGGCCGCCAGCCAAGTTGTCAACGCGACAGACGAGGAAATTAACAATTTTAAAGAAAATGTTGTTCCTAAAAGTATGAAAATGTGTATTTATACTAAAACAATTATTCGCCTCAGGCTCAGTGAATATCGGTGAATAATAACCTCGACTTCGTCTCGGTTATTATACACCGATATTCACCTCGCCTTTGGCGATTAATTGTTAATTATTATTAAATACATTCAAACTTCATTTTCGTTCCTTGTTGGTCAACATACTCTAGTTAATTCCCAATATCCGGAAACTGTCTGTGACGTCATTTCTGTCGAATACTGCATGAGAACTATTGGACTGTGGTGATTATTGAACGCTAATGACGTCACTACGACAAAGCGCACTGAAATAACAAAATGTTCAATAGTCTATTTATCAAGATTAATCGCATGACTCTTTTTACTGCCAGACTTTTCTTGCATCTTAGTAGACTATTTTGAATGTATAATAAAACAATTATTGGATTCGGCTTACGCATGATATCAAGAACCGTTGTCAATGTTATCTCTTCAATCTGGATAATTCTTAATATCATGCTCAGCCTCATCCAAAAATTGTTTATTATCTGCGCGGGGTATGGCACGTGACGATAAAGTGGAAGTAATATGAAAATTTGGCTTTATATAAAGATTTATAATAAGCACGTTATCTTGAAATCGCTGGCCAAAAACTAAGGGCTATAGGTTCTGGTTTTCCTACGTACCGTAGCTATATTTTAATTGTCTACCCATTCTCATTATTCTATGCATGTCAAGAGTATTTTTTAGGCTGCCCTTTTTTCACCCAATGCTTCTCTAATTTTGCCTTGTCTATAAAAATGCATTATATTAAAATATAGTAATTAGAAGCCAAAGCAATTTTTTGTTTTGGCTTTGTATAGTGTGAACAGACAATGCATTAAGTTTACTTCTATAAACATTTTCGTGGTACCAATTTGTAAATAGGATTTTCATTGATAAAAGCAACAATGTTTGGACGTATAAGGATAAATTTGTGATTAAGTTAAATATTTCTGTCTCTTACCTATATATTTGTTTTATGGTGCTTTTCCGTCTTTCAAATACCCTGGATAGACCATAATGCATTGTCATTTCAAGATGGCGTCGCGTTTCATGACGTAACGTCATAACAACAAATATATTATCAGTATGGCAATTTTGCTGTAAAAATAACTTTTTTTTGAAATGGTTATTCTTTTTAGATTTCTGAAACTCACGATTATATCCTGACCATGTTGTCGTACATCAGTTGTAGCATTTCCATGGCAACAACTTTTGTGGCTATTGTTGTTTACCAGAAATTAAGGTATTTATTACAAGTTTTAGGGCCGTCACAACAGTAATGCATTGCTATATATAATACCTCTATAGAAGGAAGTGAAATTGCAGAAATTCTAAGTTTTGACTTTGTTTAGATTGTAATTGTTGGTCCGCAATTTATTGGTACAGCCCTATTTCTAACTCAGAAATAAAAACAAGGCCATAGTAAAAAACAAAAAGACAAAAAACGGAACAAAAACGATGCTGTATAGCTTTAGTTTGAGTGATATTTTGTTATATATTAAGTAGATAGGTAATATATGTAATAAGCTATCCAATATCCGATTTATGTACTTAAAAAAGAGAGAGAAAAGAAGAAGAGATTTATGTACACGTATGTTGTGTAATCCCAGAAAAGAACACGCAAGAACTCTTTTTAAAATACTTTGTCAGTTGCACAGGGAGCCTACTCACTAACTTTGGGGCGCGTGAAATCACCGTCGGCTTCTCTCCCCCCTAGCTTGACTTACTCGCCCCAGTCCTTGACGTGATTTCATGCGCCCCAAAGGCAGTGAGTGGGCTCCCTGTGTCAGTTGTTTCTACAGTTAACCTGCATGCGTGACTCTAGTTTGAAAGTGTGTGTCTATAAAACGTTGAAAGTTTGTGATTCGCCAAACTAAGGTTATGAAGTAATATTTCATTAACGAGTGGGAGTGTTTTACAAGGGGTTACAAACACGAGAGGACACAATCTCGTTCCCAGAGCCCACGTTCCCCACCCGGGAAACGAGAGACTCAAATCACAGGATTCTTGTTATTCCGGTTGAGGTACGCATGCGTAAATATCCGAGCAGAATCTGGATAGTACTATGTTCTCCTTGTTTGACTTTTCCCCAAACAAGTCAATGGGGTTGCTGGAAGCTCGAATTACAGCATCTACACACATACGGCGAATATATCGATCGCGGCAACGTCTTCACTGGAGTCTTGTCGTCCAACATCTTGTTATTTTGGTTTTATTAATTCTACTTCCGGTCACTTCAGACCAACTCATGCTCACTATTCAGCCAATAACGTAACGATTTGAAACGGATTATCCCAGAGTCTCTCGTTTCCCGGGTGGGGAACGTGGGCTCTGGGAACGAGATTGGAGAGGACAATGAAAACCACGAGGCCGTTAACCGAGTAATTTTCATTGTTCTCGAGTCAAAAAGTTGTAAAAATGCAAATGCGGCCAACTGTTACTGTAAAAACGGTGGTTTAATGAGTTAAGCTTTCGTCGTATACAACGACATCATCAGTTAACTAAGAAAGTAAGCAAGCTAGTCTGGTGTTTATATATACAAAGTGTGAGAAAAATTTGAATATAAATATATTACAAAAATAATGATATACTAAGATCTAAATTAAAAAGGGTAAAAGGTGTAAATACCCACGGGATCTGGTCTAGGCGTCTTTGTTCGAGGTATTTCTGAGCAATGGAACTCCTTAGATCTTTTCACTTGGTGGTTGGCTTTATTCAGATAGCGGGGTTGAAATGGCGTAGGAAGCCGTAGATTCTGGATAGTGGTCGGAAAAACTTTGTATATAGTACACTGGCGTAGGAAGTTGAGTTGTTGTTTCATCTTCCCTAGGCTCTCGCTGACGTTGAGAACTTTGTTTAAGAGGATAAAATCTGCTTGGCCCAATTTATTGTTCTCGAGTGTTTGTAAAACATGATTTTTATTGTTTTCGAATGTTTTACAAACATCAGGGAACATTGAAAATTACGAGATAATCGGCCGAGTGATTTTTGTTGTTCTCGAGTGTTTGTAACCCCTGGTAAAACACGATACACAAGTTTATGAAATAGCTTCTCAATCGTCAATTATAGTAGAAGAACTTGGTGATATTGGTGCATATTGGATTAGACAATGGTTTCACGTTGAATTTATAATTAAGAAATGTGGTAATAAACGGTACGTCTTTTGTTTGTGCCGTTTATTATCTGATTTCTTAATTATAAATTCAGTTTGCGCGACCTTTACTCATACACATGACCAAATATTTTTCTCTGATTGGCTAATTAGCTCATGAATTATTAATGAGTTTGAGAAGTATAGTTATATATATTTGTTAAAACTCAGTACTAGACCATTAAATTTCTCGGTATTTTAGATTAAAGTCTGAGAGAATGATTATTCACAAACAACTTGCAATAAGCATTTTTCTAACTCAGCTGATTGTTCTTATTGGTCCAAAGTGCGGTGCTATTAATGTAAGTATAACGGGGGTTTTATACCAATCATGCATGCCAATGATCTTAAGGTTATACGTAACACCTTGGAGTAGTGCTTTGCGAAAAATGCAACTGCCCGTTGAGTTTAAAAGCAATCAAATTCAAATTTTTACAGTTTATAGCAAAATGATTGTAAAATTGGACAGTTGATTTACAATTTTGAAAAGTATTTAAACTTGTTTTGTTTTGACAAAATTCTGAAAACGCATTCGCTTTGCGCCGCGACTTTTGTTGAACTACAGTTTCAATCAAATCATATAAAAATAGTTTTAATTGAAACTCAACTAGCTGTTCTACAAAAGTGTGTGGGGTAGCTATGGTTTTTTTTGTTATTTTTGAGATATAAGGCATTCTTTTGCAACCTCAGTTAAGTGGCGTGCATACCATGAATCGTAGTCGATTACTCAGAAATGAAAAAAAAAATCGTATAGCTACCGCACACACTTTTGAAGCTCTTATTGTCTCCGATACATTGTGAAAATTTGAAAAAAATCGGCCAAAACCCGTGTTCAACAAAAGTCTTTGAATACGGCAGTTTAGCTGAAATTTAAAGCTGAAGAAACATTTAAATTCGCGGGAAAACAGAGCTGCTTACAATTTTCATCGCTAAATATCTTAATGAATTTTGCTGTAAACGAAATAAACTTTTCAAAACCTTTCAGCATTTGGCTTAAGAGAGCTAATTACGCAAAAAAAAATTTTTGGTATTTTTAAATTTCTATGGTGTAACGTAACCTTAAACAGTTATTTTCACTAGGAATTAATATCTAGTTCAGCTTCAAAGGACATGTTCTTAATAATTTTATGCTTCATATAACATCTTGTTTTCTCCTGCACTACATAGTTGCTTTGCAAGATTGCTACTGTGCTCCTTCATTACTTTGTGTTGGCAATGTTTTCCTGGATGCTGGTTGAAGGCCTCCACATGTACAAATCACTGATTAAGGTATTTGGTTCGCAGGCAAATTCGTCAACCAAGAAGTATTTTGTGTTAGGATATGGTAAGTATTTAGTAGCTGATAACATGCATGTAGTGCACTCTATAATGGACCTATCATTTGTTTCCACCACCCCTAGTAGGGCGGGAAGACCCTCGGAGATTTGAACTTTTTCAATTTTTTCCTGTCAAAATCCCCACTTGCCAGGAGGGGGGAACAATTTTAAAATTAAGAAATCAAGATATTACATTTTGCAATCCATTTCAATCTCACTCAATTTTGACCATCTGTACTTCTATACAGGTTTGTAGGCTCTCTCCATGTGTTTGTTTGATATTTTAGAATAATTTTGTTTCTGTTAGATCTAGAATTTCTAAAAATAAGTTGTTTTACTCGAGAAAGTTTGTATTTGAACTCATCAGAAAAAAAGCCTACTTCAAGACAACATTTATAAATAAAAGCATTAGAATTTAAACACTCTGCTTTGAATATCTGCCAAGTCGGGCAGATCTTTCATATGCGAAAAGTTAGCTATTTCTTCAACGGAAATGTGCTCCATGTTTAAAATTTTTTATGGCATTTGTCAAAGGCAAAGTAACGCGAGTTCGTAACTAATCTCCAGGATCTTCTCGGTTTTAGCGCGCCATTCCTAAATGAACCTGGGCACACGAGGTTGCATGGTCATTGATCAACTCCCCAACCCTCGGGACAATTCTTCGTCAAATTCTTGTCACTTGGGAAGAAACCCTTTGTCAAGTCACCCATCGTTGCCCACCCTCCCAGGGGTGGTCCAGGTTGCACGTAACGTCATAGCGGCCATGTTGGTTGGTGTTGGTAGGTATACAAGAGAATATAATTTAGATGCTATAATTGTACCTATACCAACCAACATGGTCGCTGTGTCTTCTTTGTCCTCTAAATCTCAGGGGATTGATTGCAATCCACCAATATCAATGCATAAAGCCAATGGTGGTGTTCCTGCATGTCTGCGATACCACCTCTCTAGGAAATGGTTCTCTGAGTGTTTTTTGTAGGAAAATAGGAACTTGTTCTTTGCCCAAGCTAGAATTAATGGAACGTTAAATGACTTTAAGTATAATAGATAAAGCATGAGCAGCGGTCTGTATCTGATTTATTTGATAATATGAATTTGATGAATTTGATCAGAATGAAGAGCCATGCAGAAGAGACCGAGTTTTACTTTCTTTAATTAACGCTTAAATGAACGCGTGAAATTGTTTTTGATAAACATTTAAGCTGTAGTTAGTAATCTGAATAAAATATTCTTTTATTGTATTTCGTGCATGTGTATTGATATATTTTTACACTGTGATAAACTTCTTTTCAGGAGTTCCGTTAATTCTGGTATCCGTGGCAGTGGGGTTGTATTGGGATCAATATTGGACTGGTTTAAAGTAAGTAGCTATTACTGTATCATCTTGGTAAAATATAAAGCAGTATTCATTACAGAATTTATTAGCATCTGAGTGCGTTTGTTAACTTTTGTAATTGTTCTGGGTGTTTTGTTACCATAATGCATGTCTCAAATAATGCAAACATAATATTGCCGGATAATGTTTTATATTGGTCAACAACCGGGGAACTAAAGACCTGGGGCCATCATGTTGATAATTTATGGCTACCCTGGAGCATGCATCAATACCAATGCTGTTGCCCTACAAGTTCAGAATTGGCATCCCTCGCTTCATTTGACCGAATATTCACCAGTTGTGGTTTTAGATAGAAGAATTTTAGATAGAGAAACAAAATAATGAAGGTTTGGTGCCCTTTCCACTTCATACAAAGGAGAAAATAAAAATTGAATATCAGTTCATCAGAAAAAAAAGTCATTTACATGTCTCCCTGAATACGATCGACAAGAATTTCAGATAAAATCATTTTTGTTTTTACGCAAGATATTTACTTATCAATTTTCCAGCGGCGGACGAGGTTATTAAAGTAGAATTATTGTTTTATGCTGGGGTAACTTGAATTTTGAGTTTATAAGATTTTACGTTTATATAAACAAAAAAAACAAAAACAACCAACAAACGAAATAACCGAACAAACAAACAAACAAACAAACAAACAAACAAACAAACAAGCGAACGAACGAACGAACGAACGGACGAGCGAGCGAGCGAGCGAGCGAACGAACAAACAAACAAACAAACAAACAAACAAACAAACAAACAAACAAACAAACGAACGAACGAACAAACAAACAAACAAACAAACAAACAAACAAACAAACAAACAAACAAAACGACGAACAGAGATGGGATTGTTCTCGCCAACAGATTTAACCATTAATTTGTCCTTTCAAAGTTGTTGGATTCCACGACACGTAATGCTTACAACGTTGATTCCTCCTGTTGGCGTCGTCTTTGTGGTAAGAAGAATTATGTTCAAAATAATTGAAAGTTTGCTTTTCAGTTTGAGTGCGCGTTACAGTATATCCACATATCAAATTGTCGCGAGAATATCTTGGCCAAGTTGGCTCCCTACGGTTTATCGTACTTAGGTTAGCTTATCTTTTTGTGGTGCATGACGAAAGTTTCCACTCTCCAGTAAGATTAACAACATTTTCTCCAATTTATTTTTGTTGTTATTTACTTCTGGAAGATTGTTACCATGGTAACAAAAAGCTTTATATAGGAGGCCTTTTTTGCCATTATTTAAAAATTTTATTTGGTGATTATTTTTTTAAAATGTGTAGTCTTGCGTAGGTTTTTTACGGGTGTTAACGTTGTAAAATCTTTCCGATGTGTAAAATTTTCGGCTAAATTAGGTACCAGGTTGCACGAGGATATAAAACGTTATGGAGCAACCTTAAGTCAGATAAAAAGTTCCTAGGCTCGAAAGCTCAACACGTAGAGCCGTGGACCAGTATTGTTGATGGTTTGTGCTTAGCTTAATAATATAAAGGGGATATTACACCGTGGCGAGAATATATGGATTTTATGTTCGAGTGGTAAGGACAATATCTCACGAGTGAGCGCAAGAATGTTCTATTTATTATATGGACAATGAAATTATGCGTGGAGGTGATGTTGATAAACTGGGTTTAATGCAAAAACTACCACCGCTTGACCTAAAACCTTTAGAAAATACAAATGAAAAATACACATATATATATATATATATATATAAGTGAGTTATGGTTCACGAAATGTTAGAGAGTGCTCAATACCATATATAGATAGAGCAAAATACAAAGTATAAAGTATAGTTTTACCTTAAAGTCTTCGCTACCAGAGGTTTCACCCTAAACGGGATCATCGCCTGATGATCCCGTTTAGGGTGAAACCTCTGGTAGCGAAGACTTTAAGGTAAAACTATACTTTATACTTTGTATATATATATATATATATATATATATATATATATATATATATATATATTATTAGATGTTTTATCCAAATATTTACACTCACTTTTAGCGTTATTTGGGCAGTTTTTAATGCAGTTGTATAATAAAACAGCTTATTCGAATTACACGTCATTTTACATGAAACATGGATTAAAAGAAGTTGCTGGCTCAAATTTACTTGATTCGAAACATACGGCAAAAGGCGTAAATTTCGACTGGGCGATATGTCACTCGCGAGAAATACGTCACTCGGTTCCCGGATGTAGTGAAATATGGATTCTACGAGTGTTTTAGTTGCTAGTGAAATACTCTTCTCTATATAATAAATGGCGGATAATAGTACTGTAAATTTACATAACCGATACTTGCCACCGCTATAGGACAGATATACAAGTGAATTTCATAAGATAATGTGGCACATTCTGTTACGAAAAACGAAATTATCACGTGTTTCTTTTTTGAAATAAAGAATTTTTAATGTCTATAAATTAGGGTTAGATTAAGAAATGGGGCTAAGATTAGAGCTAAAATTTTGAGATTATGTTACAAATTTGGGATACATATATTGAAAGTCGGCAAGCAATTTGGAAAGCTTCAGACGAAAAAAAAAATAGTCTTACAATACCTTTTGCCGCATGCAAAGTGAGATTAGTACAGATTCACTTTCTGTAAAACACCAGTGCATTTTAATAGTGCATTAAAAAACAAATTTGCATTAACAGTTTTTATGGAAAGAGCCGAACGGCTATCTTCTACTGCTAAAGGTTATATACATGCCGAAAATTATATACATTATAATTATATACATGCCGAAAAATGAAAGTATAACTATACGTGTAATTCAAAGAGTAAAAACTACTCAAAACTGTAGAGCAATATACATGACCAGTTGCCGCAGAATGTGCGTGTATATCTGTATGTCCGCTATAGCCTGCGTCACAGACGCTTATGGGAACAAAAAGGCAGCGCTAAGTGTGTTTTTCAAATTTTACACAGGCTATGAGTTACTATAGGCTAGTACATAGGCTACTAATAGGCTATGAGTAACGTACGCTATGTGCCGGCATGAGCAATTTTACTTTTACATATGACCTTATTATTTAATTGGTTCGTTCAATAATTATTTTGTAATTGTTTCTCATTTATCAGATCAATTCTATCATTATGGGCATGGTTATCCGCGTTCTTATTAAACCTTCAAGCTTACGAGCCAACAAACGAGCTCTTACCAAAGTCAAGTATGGATACATATTGTATATAAGTTTATATATATTAGCCTATATTCAGTGATTTGTAGTAAATTCAAGTATTTTTGTGGACCTTTTGACCGGATTATTAGACCTTTTGGTTCAGCTAGAAGATTTAGACACAATAGAACGAACGAACGAACGAACGAACGAACGAACGAACGAACGAACGAACGAACGAACGAACGAACGAACGAACGAACGAATGAATGAATGAATGAATGAATGAATGAATGAATGAATAAATGAATGAATGAATGAGGGTTTATTCTAAAAAATTAGTACGTTTAACAAATACTCTACGTTTATTCTTTTTAAGATGTATATGCAGTGAAAAATTCAGTTTAAAATAAACTATTTTACATGAATAAACTCTTGAAATAATATAAGATTGACATTTCTATAACTTATCCATATCTCGACACTTCGTTCTTAAGATATATTCAAAATTCTTAATTATTATACCCTCGCAATTAATCGTCCAATCAAATGTCTACATTAGTATCACGTGCCAGCCCAATATTTTACGATCTATAGGACAACTACATATTGGGCAGCAACCTTTAGACAGGTGCACAAGATATATTTACTTGCCAATTGCACGATTATTTCTTCGATATAATAAAACATTGCGTGCTAAACTACGGAATGAGATACCGTGCTCTGTTCGAGAATTACCCAAAAATAGATTCAAACGGAAGATTCAACAAATGTTATTTGACGTATTAAAAGAAGAAGATCAATATTTTGAAGTTCCCATGATCATCAAAAAACTAAAATCACTTTAAGTACGTATGTGTATGTGTGCATGTGTGTTTATATATAAGTATGTATGTACACATGTATATATATGTATGCGTATTTATATATTACGATTTATATATCCGTATGATATCATTACGTAATGATTTCTTACTTTTTTCTGTAAAGAGGTTTTCTTTTTTCTGATTATTTGTATTATAGACTGGCCCGCCTAGATTAGCTAAAGCTACCCGTGGTCCAGTCTTACTTTGTATTTTCTTATTATTTGGTATTTCAAATAAAAGTATCTAAAAGTAAAAAGTAAATATTAAGTATCTAAAAAAAGATTCATCTTCACCCGATATGGAAAATATTTAAGTCTCAAATTTTAATATTAGGCTCGACCTTCGGCCTCGCCCAATATTGAATTTTCGACTTAAATATTTTGCCATATCGGGCTTAGATGTATCCAATAAGTTATAATATTAACATGTGAAGACATTAACATGTGAAAATAATTAATTAGTACGGCGAGAATAAGGTGACGTGATTAACAGTGGCTCAACATCCGGATGAGTAGTTCAATTTTGTATAGAAAAATCAACGGGAGAAACAGGGTGTAGCGTTTCATCAAAATGTGCTTGAATATATAGTAGATATTTTATTTATTTATTTAATATTTGTGCTTTTGTTTGTTTGTGAATAAAGGTGCACATTAAGAGCGTCAGTCACTTTGCTTCCTTTACTTGGTTTGAGCTGGATATTTGGTTTTCTTCAAATTAACAAGGACACTGTATTTTTTTCCTATGCCTTTGTAATCATGAATGCAAGTCAGGTATATTCATTATCATATTTTAACAAATGGATTAAGCATGCATTTCGTTTGTAATTCATAACATTTATCCTTATCTTTAATATGTGTACACTTGAAACGTGTCCATCAAGTTTAGAAAATAAGCTCTGTATTAAGTTTTGGTGTTTACTGATTAGTAATGATATATGACATTTCTTACTTTTCATTCTTCAGGGATTGTGTTTCTTTATTTTTCACTGTCTTTATAATCCTGAGGTAAGGAAATAGTGATGGAAATATTCAATTCAATTTTTTTAAATTTAGTAAACTTTACTTTGATTTGATTTAATTTCATTTGCCTTTCATTCTATTTCATAGCATAGCATAGCACAGCATAGCATATCATATAGCATAGCATAGCATATAGCATACAGCATAGCATACCATATCATGTCATTATATCATATCATATATCACATATAGTACCATATCATATCATGCCATATTATATCATATATATCATATCATCATATAATGCTTCTTTTAAGTAAAAAATCGAATTTTTTTTAGTTTGTTTTAAATGGTTCATTTACTTATTATACCGTGCATGATGTAGCTAGACATGACAAGTATGTCAAAACCATTATTTTTACCTTATTGAAGGAACTTCTTGGACACGAAGGAGTAAAATTGAGTTGTATTGTATTTTGTTAGGTTAAAGCATCCTGGAAGAAACTAATGGAACAACCTCAACGCAGTTCATTAAATTCAGCAAACACAAGAGAATTCTATAATGTTTCCCATTCATTCGTAAGTCTGCGTATAACTTTTCATTTCCGTCTTTTTTAAAGTTGAGGTATTGTTTATGAAGATCGAGCCACTTAAATTAATTTATGTTTTAATATCTCTGTATATTTCAGGACATTTCTAGTGGGGGCAGTCACAATACTTCAAACATTGAATTCCCCGATACAGTTCTACTCAAAGAGTTGAAATTATCTGTTCAGGTTTGAACGATATATTCTTACATCATGCTTTGTATTTAATTAAATAATGTTTGTCAAATGGAAATTTACAGTACCTCTGGCTTTTATGATTATATTATTTTAAAAGAAAACCTGCAACAATACAATGGTATAGAAAATAGTTTTATATATTTTTATATTTTGTTTTTTGTCTTTCCCTTTGTAACGCTTTGTGCAATTATACCTTTGCATGGGATATGGTTCAAACTTACTTACTAGTTTTAGAAATTGTTGAAGATCGATCTTATACTGTTCAATGTATACAAACTTAAAATGAAGCAGTTGGTATTTTTTGGTGCAGTGTTGGCTGATCGCAATCAGGGTGGTCGCTTACGAGAGGCGAGGGCTTAACGATTAAATTAACTACTAAAATAATAAAAAAAATTAACTACTAAAATAATAAAAAAAATTAACTACTTATACAACGTTAATTAATTACAAACTTAATGCACATATATATTGTATATATGCAATCGGAATATTGTGTTATGTAGAAGTGTTGCTATATTGAGAATAGTCTTAAACGCCCATATTGAAATTTGTGTTTTGTTAACGGGTTTTACAACCGAACAAACGGCATACAACAAAAATTGAAGAAATTGACAAGCAATCTTGGGGAGCATTTTCCGGCATCGCTATAACATGATACATAGTCACTATTTTTACACAATTTACGGATACGGACCATGCATGCGTCGACGAATCAGAACTCACCAGGATATTATACAAATAGCAACAGCCAACAAGAGTTTTTTACAACTATTTTTTGTATTCAACAATTCCTTTTTTCAGTTAAGATTTTTTTTTGTTGCAGTTTAAAGAAATCAAAACCAAATGAAAGACAAGTAAAAGCACTTTGGCATGCAGAGTAAGACGATCAAAATTGACACTGAAGTTGGACAATTTAGTGCAATTGCTTGCAAACACTACGTTAGTTTAGTTCTATATAGTTAGAACAAGATAACGAGAGTGAATGCAAATAGTATATACCTGCTTATAAAATTATAGACTTTATGACGTAAAATAAGAATTTGCAGTTTAAAGTGCCTATGAAGGAATACAATGAAGTTTGTCTATTATCAAAGCAAAATTAATTCGAAGGAAGCATCTAGGTGTGTTTTTTCGACAACACCAAACATATAGAATAGTTAAGTGATTATATGTATTATAAGTATTATGATGCAGAAATATATAGTCTTATCCGATAAGTCATAAGGCCCGTGTGACGTCAAGATATTCTATTTGCAAATTAAACAAACTGAAATATATCTCAACAACGAAGCATTAAACGAAAAACTGCAAAAGATGTTAAATTGTTTTAAGTGTTCTTTCAAATAAGACAGACTTAATTTTTGCTTGGTAGGCACTTGACGTCTATATTATAAGTTTCATAGGAGTTGCAGAAGAATAATATTGCATATTATTATTATATATAGCCGTTTCTGTGTGTATTAAGAGTGCGGAACATTGTTTAACCATGCCGATTTAGGTAGACATTTGAATAATGATTTGTTTTGTTAGATGAAATAAATAAACATTGCATTGTTTACATATTAAGTATCGTTTATTAATCGTCCACTGTAAATTATTGTTAAAACAAGACTGATCCAACCTGGCACCATGTATAATACTTAAAGCGTTTAATTAAAAAGCTACTGAGCACAAAACTTTAAGAAGCCAATTAATCTTTATAAGAGACGATGAGAGCGCTCAAGCGGTCCGCTTTGAAAGTTGAACATTTTCAAGAACGCTCTGCCCGCACGAGTGGAGCTGATGCAATGGAAAGTGGCCTTTACTCCGGTCTTAGCCTCATCATTCATGTTATATATTGGTAGTGTGCACCTTACGTCATTGCCACCATGTACATGTTGGACGAATTTGATAAAAGTTTTTGAATTTTGATCATCTGCAATTATAATTTCATCCAACATGGCAGTGAAAAATTCGTTGGCGTTTTTGTTGTTTTAATGAACAGAGGAGCATGATTGGAGCACTCACTTTATATTCTTCGAGTTATAAACTCTCAAAGTTTGGCACGGCCAGTTCGTTTTCGGAGAAATTTTGGCTTTCGGTAACAATGCCTTACATACGCAACTATGGATAAGAACAATGGATTTTAGCATCAATGCCATTTGCGTATGTCATAAGGCATTGTTACCAAGAAGCCCAAATTTCTCCAAAAACGAACTAGCCATGGAAATTTTTGAGATGTTCATAACTCAGGAACTATACGCCAGATTATCTTGAAATTTTCAGTGAATGGTCCTGTTATGGGCTTCTGTTCATTAAAGCAATAAAAATGCCAATGAAGTTTTTATTCCGAATTGGCTTTTCCGAAAATTAAAGTGCCTATAGTTCATGCATGTGGGGATTTTACATATTCGTAATCTTTGGATTCTCCTCAGCAAAATTGCAATATATCTAACTTTGGTAGCGAAAAAGTGCACGAAGATGAAATTTTGAAACGACAAAATATATTGTAATTTTGCTCAGGGAACCCCAAGATTATAACGAATATGTAAAATCCGCACAGGTGGGATAGACACCTTTTAAACAAAAGGGTGCACGAGGCTATTTCCCTCACAGTTGATGCTGCACGTCATAATTTAGAAACAATTTAGTCATTTTATTGTTACTAACCATACCCAAAATCAATCCCTAAACTGATAACTCTAAACCCTAATACTATAAGAGCAGTTAGTAGCGCCACAGTATACAAACACATGCAATGAGATGGTCGGATCTCTCCTCGTCAGAACGGCGAATTCAAAAGATCTCTTTCACAATGTCAATGCTATCAAACTTAAATTGGTGGCTATCCTATGCGTGGGGATAAACAATTCACTGTTACCGGATGCCGAAGTTTTTTCTTTTAGGTATCCGAACATTATAAACCAACTCCCACGTCAACAATATAGTGGCTAAGGTTATTAATTGTGAGCTGTAGTTGCATATACTGGGGGGAAAGGTTTTGAAGTGCATGTGATAGCTAATTTGAGGTGAGTTGGTTAAAAGTTTGTTTAGCATGAGTTTCAATCCAGGCATGACAATTCAATGTAATTGCATGGTATAATAGTTATACGATTCAACCCACATAGCTACCATAAACATAACGTTACGTCAAGTGTATCCCAAGCAATTATTTCTTATTAAACTCAGGTAAATAAAACCCTGATGTTTTAGTAGGCAAAACAAAAAACTGATCAGATCACAAATTCGGACAAAAAAGAAATGACCCTTTAGTAATTTACTCTAACACCAGACTATTTTACTCGTCAAGTGGAGACATACCAGACAATTACCAAAGTGGTAATATTTATAGACCACTTTCATAAAGGCCTTACTTTAAATATTCTTTTATATGCATCTAAATGAGCCTTTCTGCATGCCTCATTATGAAGCAAAGATTCTTTTGAATCACAGGCCATGTCCACACGTATGCGTTTTCATAGCGCTTTTATATTGTTCTCGGTCCTCAGGGGAGCAGAAAACAACGGTCTCATTACCTGAAACAATATGAAAACGCTAGGAAAACGTATACATGTGGATGGGGTCACAGACACACAAACAAGCCAGAAAGGCTTATTAAGGGGCTGTTTACATGAGCCGGGCTAGCCCGGTTAACTGGGCTCACGCGATTGATTAGGATCTCACTGTGGATTTGAAACTCGCGTAAACTAAATGTACAAAGAAGGATCGATTTAGTTTAGATGTAAATGAATCCCAACGTTGATTAAAATCTCTTTTTGTGGCCAAGGAAAGAATTTCGTGACACGAGTCAGCCCGGTTAGCCGGGCTAGCCCGGCCCATGTATAAACAGCCTAAGGCTACGTCCACACGTATACGTTTTCGTAGCGTATTCATATTGTTTCAGGTAAGTAGACCATTGTTTTCTATTCCCTTGAGGACGGAGAACAATATGAAAACGCTACGAAAATTATACGTGTGGACGTAGCCTAAGATTCACACAAAAGAATATTCAAATTATAATCTCTATTATGAAAGTGGTGTGTATAGGGTTTAACGCGGGCACGGTTACCATTTGACAACGAATTAAATTTACTATGTCCAACGAACGCCAGAGGATTGAACCCTTCAAATGCAAACCTGGAAATAGTGCAAAGTATTTTACTGGACTGAGAACGTTCCTCGAGAAAAAGAAACTAACTGGAGCTAGAATTTCGCAAATTCTCCCATCCTAGTCTCAGACTGAGTGCATCTTCTGCAATTTTTGCAAGGGAAAATTTAGCAAGCAGTTATAATTAGTTATGATTTTGACGACTTTTGTTTTGCGGTGCATTTGGCAGCTTGTCAATTAAACCATTTGTAAAGAAAACGAACGAAAAATGTGCTGATGGCGATGAGGTGGGCAGTTGCTGCTGCCCCCGCACCGCTACACTCAGTATATACGTCATTATTACTTCCACCCATCTTTCGGTTTCTTTTTCAGCTATTTTCTGATATCCTATATATGCATTCCCCATATTCACACATTTACATTAAGCAAATTATCCCTTCTCATGATGAAAGTAATATAGCCTAAGGTAGAATATATTAACTTCCATTGCAATCATTTTCTTGTTCGCCTTTCTTGCCATTGTATTAATTTGACATGTTTGAGTCCCACAGAAATACTTTTGCTTTGTTTTGATCTTATGCGTGTATGTCGTTATAGTCTGTATTAAGCTTGCCGATGACGATATATTGATAGTACTTGATAGGGAGTGCAACTAAATCCTTCTCTGAAAGAGTAAATTCATCAACAATCTTGGCAAACGGTCGTCAGTTGCCTTACTTGCCTGTGTAAATAATTAAATAATTTAACAATATTTTATTTGGGCATCTCTTGCTGTTATGGAAACCGTATGCAAATATCTGAGCAAAGCAATGAAGCGCACAATGAGCAAGAAAAGCCAGGATGTTAAAAAACAGATAACCTCAAGCATGAATTCGAAAGATTAACAGCACTCACCTTGACAAACAGCCGACTAAGAATATATATAAGTCAGTCATTCGACTGACGAAGACCAAGGTTCTGGTAAGCCATTGTCATAAAGATTGTTATTTGGGTGTTTTAACGATAAAATACAAACAATTGAGAATATATACAATCTGAAGGGTTATCGATAGGCTCCGATAGCTTAGCCTAAGGTGGTAGCATATATATATTCTAAACTCTGAAACCATCTTGAAAACCGCTCAAACATGTATCAGAGACGTTGTGAACTTACACAAATACGACACCGACGATTATAGGACGATTATAAGAGCTGTAATTCTTATACAAATATTCTCGTTTGCGTTTGTAGTCTCGAGCTAAGCAGCTCTCTTAATCTAAACAAACTGATGGGAACAGGTTGAACTAAATAATTGACAAAACAATTTTTCTTGAGCTGTGCGGAAAATCATTCAATGTTCTAGTTAATTTATAAGTGCCTCTCACTCGGCAGGAGAGCGGCCTTCTCTATAATTCTATAAGGTAGAAACTATATAGGTTTCTTTAGCTGATGTCGATAAGGACAAAAGCGGTCTGTAACTTGTAATTAATGCAGTCAGTAAACATGCATGCACGCACCACAACAACTTATATATATATATATATATATAAGTGAGTTTTGGTTCACGAAATGTTAGAGAGTGCTCAATACCATATATAGATAGAGCAAAATACAAAGTATGAAGTATAGTTTTACCTTAAAGTCTTCGCTACTGGTAGCGAAGACTTTAAGGTAAAACTATACTTCATACTTTATATATATATATATATATATATATATATATATATATATATATATATATATATATATATATATATATATATAAAACTGAATATATGGAGTAGCTCATGCTCAAGCTCGCTACGATTTTCCGGCATATGACTAACAGTTCATATAGCCGCATGGTGCCAGGTGATCTACAGCTCATATACATACTCTACAGTAGATATACGTCTCTCATAGATAATCCGGTTTTTATAATAAACATGTATGATACGCTACGTTTCTCTGTTGTCCTTTATATTTCTCAAGTTCTCATAAAAACAA